>BQNB010029798.1:0-55438 GCA_026074375.1 Tanacetum coccineum
ATATTAAGGGAATGAGTGAGTGAATACTCTAGGAGATTTAAGAACATTTTACGACTCTTTTGACTTTTTAGATTTGTGACACGGACGCGAAGAAAAATATTCTAGTGTGAGAACATATATACCTAGATGCACAAGACATATAGATATAAGCATCCAATATTTTTGGTATATTCAACTCTATACCCTAGGACCTTCTTTTATACACCAAGGAGTCCTAACAGGCTTACAATATTTTCCTAAGTTATCATGATCTTCTAAACAAATAACTTATACGTATCTTTTACAAAAATATCTCATACTTATCCCGTAAGTAATCTTGATAAACAATCTTCATCTTTATCCTTTCTCTTGTCTTTATCCTTCTGACAGTAGAAATTCTTCTAGCAGTTGTAATCTTTCAGCAGTTGTAAGCAGCAACATTAACTTTTATACAAGCAGCACTAACTGTGTACAAGCAGTAGTAACTACTTAGAATATTTTCTTCATTCTTCATCAGCAGTACTAAGTTACACTAGTAGTACTAAATTTATGCTAACAGTTATAACTTTACTCAAGAAGTACTAACATATACTGCAGTACTAAGTTACACTAATAGTAGTAACTTTTATACTAGCGATTTTAACTACTTAGTAGTATTTCTTCTAAGTCTCTGAGCAGTCTTAACTTCCATTAGCAGTAGTAATATATACTAGCAGTAATAATTAACAGTACTAACTACTTAGCATAATTTTCACTAATATCACTAACAACACTAAGTTATGCTTAGCAGCAGTAACTCTAACCTTAGCAACAGTAACCTCCAAACATCTTCAAAAAGTCTTTTAATCCCAACATCTAGTCAACAAAATGATCATTTATGATGAAATCCTAATACGACTAGGATTGAGAATCGTCTCAATCAAAATAAGCATTTGTGTATAACCTCAACACTAATCTCTTTAAAATTATGTAAACTATGAACATGTCTTTAGTCCTTTAAAGGCCTTTTTGAATGTTCTTTTAATAGTAGTCTAATGACTTTCATTTAGTTACTATGGTTGTAGGTTTATCTTGCATTCATGCAAGTGTTACAATTAGTCTAATACATATCATGACATGCATAATGAAACCTTTAGATAAACTAAACGTTTTCGTGCATGTATTCAATCTCATCAGGTGAGATAGAACTTGAGTCTTGCTCAATGATGTGTCATGTTGTGTTAGACTTATTAATCTCGTATGTTTATCCTAATAAACATATGTTCCATGGTTGTATGTTTTATTTCTCATATTTCTCGATAGAAATATTATCCCAAACTAAGGATTAATATCTAGCTTAGGTGAAATATCACTTCTAATATGTTCACAACATATGAGATATAAAAAAGACAAAACATAATGCTCCAACTAGCTGTAAGGTGTACTCAGGAGTTATCTTTGTTTCATTCAAAATCATATTATTGATTTAAACTTAAGATTCCAGCTCCTAGATGCATGCTCTAATCTATACTTGGATATATGCAGCTTGCACACTTTCTAAAGTTTATTTGGATTCACAAACCCTTATGATTACACAATGTCCTCGCAAAGGTAATCATTCAAGAAGGATTTTTAACATCCTATTGCCATATTTCATATTCAGGAAATCAAGTATGGTAATTAATATCTTTATTCATGTAACGCTTGCAAGGAAAAGAAGCTTTAATTATAGTCAATCGCTTGAGTATAAGTAAAACCCTTATCACAAGGCGTGCGTTTAAATGTGTGTATATTTGTCCATGCCAGTCTTCTTCTAAAAGAACCAATTTAACCTCTCAGTCTTACTGATTGGTGAAAGATCAAACAAATTCCAAAAATAATTTTCTTTCATGGACTACATCTCAACATTCATTATGTCGTTCGCTAGTGCATTCAAAAAGTTATGAAAGAAGAGACTTTCTCCAAAAACAGATGCTCCCACTTGCTTCTTGTAAGAGGAGACTTTTTCCAAAAACGCAGCAAGTCGAGCAATAATAAAATTATTCTCGTTTGGGAGGTATAATATATGCTGACAGTTCTTGACTTTAGTTTGCTAAAAGCACGCTTAACGTGGTCTAAACAAATCCAGAACTTCAGTTAAGACTTAATGGGAGTCTTCCTATTCCATAACTTGATGGTGTCTTAGTTACCTTCTTGGTTAGAACCATATTGAGTAAACACGTGGCTTACTCAATTCTGTTAACCTTGATAAGATTAGAGGTAGGGTAGTTAGATTTATCAAAAATCGAACAAAATAAACAGAGTTTGATTTTACACATCAGACATACCATAGCGATGTGGTATTCTATGAGTAATGGGATTGTGAGATAGTATCACAATTCTTTAGATAACCTAATACCCTTTGGCTCACATACTTGCCAATTTGTTCAAACATAATGTCATTAACAATAATTTTAAGCCAATTGCATGCTATAACATAGAAGTCTTAGAGAGGTTCAAGGATTTTATGTACATGTCTTAACAAGAAAACATAACACGTTAATCACTAACTTTACGTTAAAAGTTTTCTAGAAGTTCAAGGATTTTATGTACATGTCTTAACAAGAAGACATACACGTTAATCGCTAACTTTACTTTATAAGTCTTTGAACATTTCAATGACTTCATGTACATGTCGTGACTATGAGACATGACAAGTCAATTGCGTACTTTATAAGTCTTTGAACAGTTCAAGGACCTGATGTTTATGTCTTTACAAGAAGAAATAAACATATTAAATAAAGTATTATTGAACGTCGACTCTTGGCTTCAACAGTCTTTTCAAGTTAATTACATACTTCTTATTGATGTCTTTACAAGAGGACACAATCATATTGGCTAAACCTTTTAGTGAATATGATGAAGTAGGTATTCATTATTTCTTGACACTAGTTCTAAGTAGGGCAACATACATCGAGGTGTATAAGTCCTAGTAGAATATTAGCTTTCTTACCATGCGGTTAAGAAAAACCATTAGTCATATTGTTATGTGTTGTACCTTGCACACAATTAAGATTTCTCCCACTTGTGCACGACACAACATCAAGCATTTATACAAACAAGTGAGCATATTATGAGTCAGGTTACGATCCTGAGACTAGTGGGTTATGAGTCCACCACGCTTCTGTTTGTTTGTATGAATAATATGACAATGTCACAGATATGATATGATTTAAGTCAAACTTAAATCACATTTGTATTACAAGTATATCTAGAACTTTATTGTTTAATAAGCAATCGTGCATAAACATTGTATAGATAACATTTTAGGCAGCGACATTAGAAAAGTGACAAGTTATCTAATAGAATAATATGCAATGATTCTTATAAAACTATGATGCTTCATATGTGAAAAGTAATGTATTATTTCAAGACCAGCTAGAAATAAAATGGGTCACTTACAAGGTGATAAGCTCATAGCTCCTACTGAATTTAGACAACATTACATGTGCGTCTATATCAGTAGTAAAATGCATTGCTCCCACTGGATAAGATAACATTAAATGTGTGTCTATACCAATGAAGTGCAAGTAGCAATTTATTTACTTTTCTACTCTTTGAATATCTGCACATTATCACTAATGTGAGCCTCTCGGACTAGTAAACATGTACTTAGATATTCAAGGAAGTGCATCAAGTTCTACTATATATATGATGGACTAGCCATCAATGCCATTTTAACTTGAAAGTTTTGCATGCAATTCCTCCCTCTACATTACCTCAAAGGTGTGTAGAATCTTAGAAAAAATTTTGAGTTAAGAAAAACTACTAGAAAACATGCTATTAATTTCCTTTTCTCTTTTGCGATTTATTGAGATTTCCATTTCTAATTAAAACTCATACTGTGTCTTGACACTTCAAGATGTATCATTTTGGTGGCTATAGAAAACATGTTCTCTAGTCATTCAAATAAGATGTGCAACCGTACTTAACCGTTTGGCTTTTACAAGACAATACGATTTTTGAGTAAGTGTGCTTTGAGTTTGAGTAGAACTAGAAAATTTAAGTGTTCCTATCATAGCTTTCTCAAACAAGTAGAAAAGATAGGAATAAGTCTTTTTCTTACAAGGGAAGAAGACTTAGTTTGCCTTCCTCTAACAAAGAAAGGAAACAAACTTTTGTTTACGGTTTGTGTTGCATAAATGTCATTAATAGAAATTAAAAAGTTCATTTTAGTATTTTCGATAATTATCCTTTTAAAATTAACTACCCAAGTTTATAATATAAAACAATTAATTTTACGAAAAGGCTGAGATCCTCATTAAGGATCCACCATCACATCAGTTGATCTTCTAGCAATGGTAGATTCAATAGGTAGGTGATGTTCATCAATTGCAAGACATGTGCAATTCTTAGACCATATGAGACTCATGGCACTAGTGAGCGAGCTACTAATGTCAAGATGGCATGTTTAGTCTCATCCTTTCCTCGGCTTAAAGTCATCCAATGTGAGAACATGTGAAAATATATCTAGGTCTCACGCATAGAGAATTATTAGATGATAGATTATTTGATTGGCTACCTTCCAATATTAGTTGATATATTTTTAGATGATTTGTTAGTCAACATGTATTTTAGGATGATTAGATAATCATGAGTAGGATGATTGGATAACCATTATATGTGCATTCATCATTCTTAGCTATAGTCTAGTTGTCATTGGACTCAAGCCTTTATATTTGTATCTATAAATAGTGATGAAATAATATATCATAACCTACGGGGTTTTCTATCTTCTTTCATGGTATCGAGCTAGGTGTGATTCTCAGATCTAATCGGCCGTAATGAGCCGTCATCCTCAACCACCTATCCCCGTCAAATCTCTCAATCTCTATTATCAAATCTCTCTATCTCTATTTTCAAAACCCATCGTCGATCACCATAAGCCGCTACTAAATTCCAAAAAAAAAATCTCTCATTTTTCTGTTATCATCACGTACGTTTTCTTCTCTTATGCTACTGATCTTGCTCAAACATATACCATATGTTTAATTTAGTTTTGTTATTTTTCTGTCTTATTTAATTTAAGGCATCTTAACATGCGGCTATGACCCTGCTCTCTATCTAATTCTTCTAAAGATATCCTCTTTTGTTTTCATCTGCTTTTTTGCGTTCTTTTCCAAGGTATCCTCTTTTGTTTTCATCTGCTTTCTTGCGTTCTTTTCCAATCTCTTTCATTTTTTTCTCTTTTCATCTAACAAATCTCAAAAACAGCAACAAATAAAAGAAAATCAATTTCCTCAAGCCTTCTCAAGCAAATCAATCTCCTTCTAGTTTTATTTGTTTTTCAAAGTCATTCTAATCACAAGTTTTATTTACTTTCCTTCTTAACTTTTGTTTCCTTCTTAAAAAAAGAAAAAAATGAAGTTTTGGGTGTTACACCTTCCTACGCAAGTACAAGATTACAACAACAATCAATAAATCAAGTTTCTCGAAAGATAGAAGATTTATCGCCTCTTGCAAAGTTTAACTCCAGTTGGATCGTTCGAAGACCTCCCGCTCCAACTGCGGGGGAGTATTAGATGATAGATTATTTGATTGGCTACCTTCCAATATTAGTTGATATATTTTTAGATGATTTGTTAGTCAACATGTATTTTAGGATGATTAGATCATCATGAGTAGGATGATTGGATAATCATTATATGTATATTCATCATTCTTAGCTATAGTCTAGTTGTCATTGGACTCAAGCCTTTATATTTGTATCTATAAATAGTGATGAAATAATATATCATAACCTATGGGGTTTTCTATCTTCTTTCATGTGAAAATATATCTAGGTCTCACGCATAGAGAATAATCACCTTGGGTTACAATTCACCTACGTCTCACGCAGAGTGAAAAGCAATTGCAAGTGATCTCAACCAATTGGACGACATGACTTGAATTTGTGACGGGTATAAATTTTGATGAATATGTGATCAAAAAGTGTGTACGAGGAAGCATGCATTCATCCTTCGTAGCACAAGTTAAAAACTATTTTTAATTTAAGTCTAATTATTGTTTTACTTTTATGTGTGTCAAGTTGTCCATTTAAATGCTAATATATAACTTAAGTGGAATAAATATTAGATATTGACAATACATAAATAAATAACAAACACAACAAATTAAGTGTTATTTATAAAAACAAATATTTAGTTTCAAATCATATTTAAACTTTAAACTAAATCAAAGATTTAGTTTATAAATAAATGGCTTTGTGTTTTATGATTAGTTTTATAAAACATTTGCAAGTTATATACATTCCAAACACATATAAAAGCAAAGAAACACACAACCATAAGTATGCAAAGCCTCAACCGATAAAAAAAACCTATGCTTGGTCTCGTGAGCCATCATGAGAACTAAGAAGTCAACTAAGGGTTAACCACACAACCACAAGGAGGTCTTCCACTTGCTCTAAGAACCATCATGAGCAAGTGAAACCCTAAATGAACATGATGCCCAAAACTGCCAGAAAATGTCAGCTGACTTCACGGGCATGAAACTCCTAGAAGGAGTCTTTCCCAATCTGATCTACAGTTGAAGAAGTTATAGCCCTATGAGTTTTGAACTTGCACCCCAAAAATGAGCTTCTTACTCTATACAGAACTCTGGGAAATCCATTTTTAGTGAAAGTCACTCTAGCAGCTCCGAATTTGACTTTATGCCTTTAACTCTTTCGCCATTCGAATCCAAACATCAGTTACAATAATTTTATGATTGAATACATTTATCCCATCATCTAACTCTATAAAATACCCAAACAATGGCTACAACAAAAATTAAAACATACAAAAGGAAGCCGAAACAATGGCAAAACCCAAAACTAAAACTAAATGCAATTACAAGCGAATCAAGTCACAAGTGGTCAAGGTTTTCATCGGCTTTGCATACAAAACATAATAATACCATAATATCATGTATTAACAAGGTGTTGGCTAATTCCATGGCCAAACATGCATGTATTTGCCATGGATACAAAATAATTAATAAGAAGTAAATTGTTAGCCAACGAATCGAAGAAATAAATTAACTAGAGTTAAAACCCCGATTGGTACGTGTAACCAATGACTTAAGGATCATTATGTAATGTATAAAACACCTTATAATAATCATATTATTACAGAAAATGATGCCTAAGGGGCTGATTCAAAACCGATTCACGAATCGTTCCAAAACACACGATTTTAGGTCATTTTACATGTACCCGATAACAAAACCAATTAAAGTATGCATAACAAATGGCTATGGGATCAAAAATCACAGATCATAATACCCCTTATGGGTTAAATTAATTCCAATAATAAGTTCTAGGGGCTTTTTTAAAATTATCCTTTTGATTCCATTAAAAATACGCGTTTTAGCCATTTTTACGCATACACGATGATCATATGACATCATATGATGGCCCGTGATACCACTATAGGTGTTGCGATAAATAAATATCATATGAATAACATTAAATGCAACAGATCAAGCACCAAGAAACCAAGTGATCGGTTATTACCTTTGTAGTGTGATATGTAGAATCAAAGAACAGCCTTCTCTTGTACACAATATATCCAAGAAACCAAGTGACCAAAATAGACCACCTCTATGAATATCCACACTACACTTCACCGTATACCTCTTGGATGTTAGTCCTTAAACCCGTAACCTTGGAATATACTTTGAATAAACAAGAATCAAAGTAATTAAGCAAGAAAAAACAAAACCCTAGATGGGTGTTTTGTTTGTGCTGTGGTTTTCACAAGAGAAAGAGAGGGAAAGATTTTTGGTAATTGGTTATCAAAATTATGAGAAGATATCATATATTTATCTACCAAAAATTTGATCTTATCCCTTCCTCCTACACCCCTTTAGGCCGGCCACTTAATGGGCCCAAATGGGCTTTCCGTTTGTTTTCCAAGTCCAATAAACTAAGTCCATTACTTAGTTATTAGAGGCCCGATATTGATCCCTCGTTACATAGGTTGTTTATATACCTTAAATACAATAAACACGATATATAAAGTGGTACCTCAGTGTATATATGTGTGACCTCATAGGCTCACATGTGTCTAGCCGTATATTATTTTATTATGACACAAGCATACTCCAACAGAACGCACCTTTCAAAATGAACGGTATAGATCTTCCCACGCACTTATGTCCAGTGGGACGTGACGTTTCCGTTTCTCGATGCAACCTTTTCACATATATAAATACAAACTTGAGTTTCTTTTTATCTCACTTCATTCCCCTCTTTGCTTTTCTACATTTGTCTACAAAAGGTTTTCTTCTTCGTTCACCTTCACCCATCTTCACGTGCGTTTTATTTTCATAATTTTTTTGTGGTCCTGTCTTCGGTATCCAGTTAGTATATCTGTGAGTGAGCCCGGGGAGATGATGTCAAAGTATTCGAAGGCTGGTCTTGTTTCGATGTTTGATATGCATGTCCATGTTTCTACCCTGACATTAAAGGAGTTAGAAGATGATATTAAGACGTATGGTGTTACGAGATATTTACATCCCCGTCTACCCGATCCGGAGCTGACAATGGACAGCCTTCCTACTGACCGCCACCGCCATCGGCATATATGTGGAACAACTTGAACAAGTTGGGATAAGGATTCCTTTTTCACGATTTTTGTTGGCCGTGATAAAACATTTCTGGGTGCACATATCTCAACTAGTTCATGTTTGAACTTCGTTGCTGGAGCCTGAATGTTAGTTGTATAGTATCATTGTTTCGGGTATTTTACAAGCTTTGTAAGCAGGGACATTGGTTCTCTTTTGAGAATAAGACTGGTAAGCGTGCAAAGAAATGCTTTAAAGAAATCACTTCAAGTCTGTTATGTTGGAAGAAAAAGTTCTTCCTTATTGACAGGAGAGCCATACCGGACGTAATGGCCTGGCGACATAGAGATACCGATGTTTCAGATGATTTTCCCATAAGATATAACGAGGATCATGCTAATTTGGTGGCCGAAAAGATTATTCCTTTGAGGAAACCGCCACAGAGTTTGTTGTTCATGGCCGGACTCACCACAGTGTACCGTCATCCTGACTTGTCACAGATACTACTGGATTCTGAAGGGCGGGGTAATTCTTTTAGCCTTTCTATCACTATTGAAGGGCAGGGTAATTCCCATTCTTTTTTATATATCAAGTGATTGTAACATTTCATGCATTACTCCTCATTTATATTATATATCTCTTTTTTTCCTTGAAGAGATTACCATGGATGACTTCTTGTGCCGCCCCAACTGGACCAGAATTGTTGTCAGCAAAGGAGACCCACTCCCTGAGGATCAGCGGCCTCCCAAACGCACCGTTGACCCTCTACCCTTTAATGCAGCCATTCCCGCCAAGACTTCCCTTCAGCAGAACATTAAGAAGCCTGATCCGAAGATCACTAAGGATAGGGAGAAAAAAGAGCAACAATATTTTCTCAAAGCCAAATCTAAGAGAGTCAATGAAGAGGGGGTTGATGGTCCTAAGAAGAAGAAGAAGGAGGTTAGGTTCGGGTCCGACAAAACTATTTTCGTGGATCCGTTACATCAATCATATGAGTTCAAGCAGCGTACATAGGGAGGGTCCGAAACAGCCACAAAAGATGTTGAAATTCCTGTTATGGATTTAAGTGAGCCAACCAGGGAAAAGACTCCTCAACAAGATGAGACGATGCACGGGGAGACCTCGGCTGGTCATGCAGATAGTCAACCGGCCAACGAGCGTCATTCTGATGGTAAGTCCTTCGTCAGTTTATCTTAACTTCTATCTGCCTTCTCATTTAGACTTGACATTATCCTATGTTTTCTTTTGTATCCAACTCCTTCCATTCTGAACCCGGACAACAATCCGACGCTGATGTCATGGATCAATTTATGCCCGATAGGAGGTTGCAGAATAACCTCCAGATATGTTCTTACTATGCTTCTCGATAGCTCCTTTCCCATCTTGCAACTCTGGCTAAGAATGAAGTTCTGACTAGCCTTACCAACTATGAGGTTTTAAAGAGAAGTTACCAGTCTTTGAGCTGCAGTACCTTGGCCCAAGCCAAGCTTTTGAAGAGGCTTGAATAGGTCAACTATGACTTTATTGAGCTAGCCAATCAGCATGAGGGATGCTTAGCTTTAGCATAGTTATAGACCATAATTCTCTAATATTTCAATCGGATGGTCACTAAGAAACTACCTCATTCTAAACTTTTGACAACGGTCGAAACCGGATGTAACTTATACCATTATAGGAAAACAGTCAATAAGCTACTACCTCGGTCTATCATTCAGAAAATGGCCAAAACCGGATGTAACTTAGACAATTTACCCAATATCATATATAATAACTTGTCATAAACTACAATTCTTTGTAGTTTGATTTGAATTTTGTTGAAAACTTTGTGATTTGAACTTTGAAACATGAGAATCTGAAAACGATCACAGACAAATTAATCACGACTTTCATCCATTTTCCACAAAACATTTTTTGGTTTTTAAACATGTGAAGCACATTTGAAACATTTTCTTTGTTAAGCCATTTTGAATTTTCAAAACCATTTTGGTTTTATACAAAACCCAATATCAGCCCATTTGGTTTATACGAAACCCATTAATTTTGGCCCATTAAGCTTTTACGAAATCCATTAAGAGAGATACGAAACCGAAAGTTATACTTTTGGCCTAAAACACTTTCGTACATACGAAACCCCTTTTAATCATGGCTATCACAGGTTTGGATACATGGTTAAACATTAAAGCATCATACGAAACCCATATTGGTATTATTAAAGTTCTTTTTCATACGTACAAAACTTGTGTCGGCTACGAAACCCCTTAAATGATTATCTAATCGTATTGGATATCAATGATTAAGCACGAAAATCACAACTATAATCCCTAACACATGTTTACCTAACTCAATCGATCACAACAACGAATTGATTATTTTGCGAAACCCTAACCCTAAATACGAAACCTTTAAATACACAATTAAACATAATAAGTATGAAAAAGGAAACGAATTAGATCTCAAAATCTTACGTTTGAAACACTATGAGTCCTGTAAATCGATTTGGATTGATTTTAATCAATACGAAATCTTAAGATGAGTAGAGAAAATACGAATGCTCAAGTTAAGAATACGAAAGTAATGGGGCTTTTGGAAATTCCTATTCCTTTTATAGATCCAAAACCAACTTTGAAAACTTGACAATGTTAGTCCTTTAACTTTCGTTTTGAGTTGTTTAAAGTCCAATCTAAATAACAACACTCCCCCTTGGAGTTAAATCATGTTTCATAGTTTATCCTTTGAAAGATTTTTGCAGTTATAAATTCCGTTGTTTTGAAGAAATTTTATAATTCCCCCTTGAATAAATATCCATTCAAGAATTTCTTTCTTTTTGGATACAATTTATTCAAAAGATAGTTATTCTTGCATTTATTTTCAAACCTTTGATTTTTCTGATGATGAAGTGATCGAAAAGTTTTATAACTCCCCTTCGAAATAATATTCACTAAAAAATTTCTTCCTTTTTGAATAAAATTAAATCAAGAGATAGTTATTTTTGCAGTTTTGAACACACTTGTGATTTTCAAAGATGATGATTTTGAAAAATGATTTCAAAACACATATTTTACCGGTGACAAATTATTTTGATGTATGAATAACTCCCCCTCAGTTCATGATGCATTAATAGCTTTGAAATAACTTTTTATGAAAAACAACATCATAAAAGTGATGAATCGGAGAAGATATGTGTTTGCATCATTAAGGTATGTTTTTGTGTTTTTCCAATTTGTAAATTTTGTTTTTCATTGTTTGTAAAGAAAAGAATAAAATCAAAAAAAATTAGTGTGTTTTTTTAATTTTCCATTTTTAATTTTTGTATTTTTCTTTTTGAATGTATGTACAGATGGTTTGATGTATGATCTTTCATTCAAGAAGATAACTTTGCAAGACGTTCCAACTCTGTTGGAGTCATACATCGCATACCAATCCTGTGAACTAAGTACTCAAACCTTTTTAGTAAATAGATTAGTAAGCTGGTATTTCGTCCCGACAAAGTAAAGTTTGACTGTACCTTATTCAACATGATCCTTAATAAAATGATATCGGATGTTGATGTGTTTAGTACGAGAATGTTGCACTGGATTATAGGATATGGCAATTGCGCTCTTTGAATCGCAATACATTAGAATCTTGGTGTAACGAAATCCATAATCTAGCAATTACGATCCTTATCCAAATGACTTGTGTGCAGCATGCAGACAAAGATACGTACTCCGCTTTCGCAGTTGACATAGTTGTACAATCCTGTTTTTTAGATGACCAATTGACTAGCGTGCCTCCCAGAAATCAAATCCCTCCAGATATGCTTTTGCAATCATTATGACACCATGCGTGGTCTGAATCTGAATATGTAATTAGCTCAAATCCAGAATCCTTCGAATACCACAAACCCATGTTAATGAAGTGTTTGAGGTAACAAAAGATCCTTTTGACCTCTTTGAGGTGTTTCTCAGTTGGGCGTGCCTGATAGCGTGCACATATAAATGTTGCAAAGGCAATATATGGTCGACTTGCAGTGAGATACAAGAGTCCCTCGATCATACTATGGTATTTGGTCTTATTAGTTGGGGTACCCTGTAAATTTGCATCGATTATGGCTATATCCATCGGTGTACTAATGGAATCACACCCATCCATACCATGCTTTTTAAGAATTTCCAAAGTGTATTGTGATTGGTTAATGAAGATTCCACTGGGGGATTGATGAACCTGAAGTCCTAGAAAGAACTTCATCTCACCTATCATTGACATTTCAAAATTATCTTTCATAAGTTTTGCAAATCTGTTTGAGAAAACCGGATTTGTTGAACCAAAAATTATGTCATAGACATATATTTGAACTATTAAAATGTCGTCCCCGTGTCTTCTTGTGAACAATGTTAGATTAACAATACCTTTTGTGAAATGGTTGTCAATCAAGAATGAGGAAAGCTTATCATACCATGCTCTGAGGGCTTGTTTGAAACCGTACAAAGCTTTCTTAAGACGATAAACGTGATTAGGAAAGTCTGTATCTACAAATCCATCAAGCAGACTTACAAAAACTTCTTCTTTCAGTGGTCCATTGAGGAATGCAGTCTTGACATCCATCTGGTAGATAGTAAAGTTCTTGTGAGCCGCGTATGCCGCGAACATTCTGACAGCTTCGAGTCGTGCAACTGGAGCAAACGATTCCTCAAAGTCTATTACTTATTGCTGACTATAACCCTTGGCAACTAGACGAGATTTATTCTGAATAACCATGTTTTTAGCATCCGTCTTGTTTTTCCAAAGCCATTTGACCTTGATTACATTCCGGTCAATATGTCTTTCAACAAGTTACCACACATCCAATATTTTAAACTGATCAAGCTCACCTTGCATTAATTCAAATGAGTAGTGATCAAGTATAGCTTCCTTGATGTTGGTGGGTTCTGTAGCACTCACTGTTAACGAATACATACACATCTCTGCATATGTATAGAGTCTACTTCTTGTTGTCACAAGCTTGGAATGGTCACCAATCACTTGTTCAATTGGATGATTCTTCATCCATCTTTCAGTGAAGCAAAGTTGTTGGTGAAACTCGTGCATATTTGACGGGTCTTGGTAGTTTGAAGATGACTCAGCTTCTTCAAAACTAGGAGTTCCAAATGGATTTATGAAAGTGTTTCCGTCAAGTTCTGCAACGTCTTCTTAAACTTGTTCATCAAAATGATTATTCAAGACTAGAGTTGTAGGTTCATTTGAAATTGGTTCTTCTGATGAGGATACTAATTAAGGAACTTCATGGACTTCAACAATGATTGAAGAAGATGAAGGAGTGTCTACATTATCAAGAGTATTTACAGCGGACTTATCTGACACTTTGGGAGTTCTCGTCTCATAGTATTCTTCATACAAAGAACCAAACAAGTTCTCCAAGTATTCTTTTGACAGTATTTCATTCAATTCTTCTGATGAATCTTAAAAAATCAAGCAGTTAAGACAAGGTCATGAATTGTCACATTCAGAAGCCATAGTTGTGAGCTCATCAAATTTCACATAAATGGTTTCCATTATATCTCTTGTTCTTGCAGTTATAAATGCGAAACCCTCTTGATGACTCAGAGTAGCCAATAAAGATGCCAATGTCTGCCTTTGGCTTCATCTTCCTAAGATCATCATGATCATTTGTCGGGTAACATAAAGAACTGAACACATGAAAGTATTAAACATTGAGTTTTCTTCCCTTAATCAACTCATAAGGCATTTTGTTGTACCTTGTATGTACAAGAGAGAGATTTTGAGTAAAGCAAGTTGTGGCAATCACTTCGGCCCATATGAATTCTGGTACTCTTGAAAAAATAAGCATTGTTCTTGCAGCCTCGACAAGTGTTTGATTTCTACGTTCAACAACACCATTTTGTTGTGGCGTTCGAGAAATTGACGTTTGATGCATAATGCCTAGCTTTTCATAATAAAACCTTAATTTCTCATTTTTGAACTCAGTTCCATTATCAAACCGGACTTTCAGGACTTGAACCTTTATATTTTGTTAGATCTGAGTAATAAACTTAATGATCATCTCTCGAGCCTCATCTTTTATGCAAAGAAAATACACCCAAGTATAACAGGAGTAATCATCGACAATGACCAGAATATATCTTTTGCCGCTAATGGTTTCAACCCTTATTGGATACAAAAATCCATATGAATTCATTCAAGTTTAGAATTTGTACTTGGTACCAACTTAGGTGGATATATGACCTTTTTGCTCTTCCCTTGCTTACAGGTAGAACATAAGTGATCTTTATCCTACTTAAATCTCGGAAGCCCATCAATTAGATCTTTTTTAGTGAGATGATTAATGGTATCGAAATTCAAATGAGAAGGTCGACGGTGCCATAACCATGATTTTGTTGACGTGGCTTTGGACATTAAGCAAACTGGAGATGAAGCCGCCATTTCAGAAATGGAGATGGTGTAGAGATTAGAATTACGAACATCGGTAAGTAAATCTTCACCCTCCAAATTCCAAACAAAGAAAGTGTTAGAACGAAAGGCTACTTTAAGATTTCCATCACAAAATTGTCCAACTGAGAAAAGATTGTGTCTGAGGCCCTCAACATAGTATACGTGACATATCGTGAGATTTGGTTGAACATAATCTCCATATCCGGTGAATGCAGCGAAGTGATCATTTCTAAAGCGGATTGTGCCCATGAATTTCACAATGAAAATTCTTAACAGTTCTAGATTTCCAGTCATGTGCTTTGAACACCAGCTATCAACAATCCAAAAGACAATATGGATCACCTACACCACATGAAGAAAAACTAGATAGAAGAGTAGACGGTTTGGCTACCCATTTTTGGTTGGTAACCTGTGTTCTAGAGTGATTTCTAGAGATAGTACTACTCTTAGTAACACTTGGTGGTGTTTGTGCGGTTGGGCTCTTAGGTGACCAATTGAAACTTGATTGGTGTTTAAACCACATCTGCCACTTCCTATTTGTTTTAATCTTGTTTTTCATGTAAGTGCTAACTGTCCTACTTTATCTAGATTCTGGAGTTAGTGATGTGACACGAGAGACCTTATTTATTGCTTTTGGGGTTAGCAACACTAAACCTAGATTTCGCAACTACGGGAGTAGCTCCTAATTTCTTAGATTTCGTGGCTACATGGGAGGTAAATAAGGCTCTTTTTACTATAGAATTTAACGACAAAGCAAAACGAGTAACAAATTTATCATGAGAAATCATAAAAACATCCTTGCCACATGAAACACATACAAGATTCGAACCATCATGTACATCGTTTACAATTTTCGCTATTTAAACATTTGCATTTGATTCAAAAAAATTTGAATTCATTGCATCACGCTTATTAGACACTAAACTAACACTACTTTGAGATTTCTTGATGATGTGCATTCTCTGTTAAATAGATCAGGATTTAAATTTATAAATTGCGAACCACCTAAGATCTATATACATACTAACGAGCAGTGTACCCGATCGCGTGCAGTATACTTAGGATACGTCCAAAGTCGACCCAAAGAGCTATGTAATTGTGTTCTAACTTGAGGCAGTGTACTAATAAACTAGAAAGCGATCGAAATTGTCATGTTTGAATTTATGGAATAAGAAAACTTAATTGAAATGATTTAAGTACGATCGAAGAGAAGAAAGTGCTATCATAATTACTTATTAATTAACTAAATGATTCAATTTATTCTACTAGTTGGGAAAGCCAGGATCGAATGGTCATTGAATCCTCACTTATCTCGCAGAATCCTAGACACACTGGTCATAGTAACCAGAATTTTGTCTCACTGGTCATGGTGAGCGAGCATCATATTTGGCATTCTTATGATCAAAGTATTATAACCAAATAGATAACCAAAATTAACAAGAAATAAATGAATCACAATGATAATTAATTTATAATAGAGATAACGTAAGAAATGCTCAGCCAAAAATCGTATTCATACAATCAATATCACTATCAATTAATGAAAGTAATGAAAAGATGATAATCAAACCAAACTAGTATGATAATAATGATCGAGATCGGATTCTCTCTTCTAGGATGGCTGGTGAGTGCTAGAAAATGACTTGGGATGATGCCCTAGTCGTCCCCTCAGATGGGAGGAAGAAGGGATGAGTATTTGGGCTGAATTCGGCCTTTATTTATAGGTTTCGACCTGGTTACGGCGTAACTGATGCGTTTGGTTACGCCGTAACCATGCTGATGTAGACTTCCCATTATGCAGGCTTAAAATTAGTTACGGCGTAACTGATGCGTTTGGTTACGCCGTAACCATGACGTGGCAGGTTTATGGCATAACTGATGTGTTTGGTTATGGCGTAACAGATGTGGTTATGGCGTAACTGAAGTGTTTGGTTACAGCGTAACCCTACAGTACAATTGCAGTTATTACAAACTTATGACTCATTAGTTGTGACCCGACTTTAACTCAAAACACAAAAGTTGTAGATATCACTTTCCTCTTTCTGTGGCCGCTTAAATCAACTTCAAAGGAGCTAGTATGAAGAAGTTATGGTCAAAATACTAGAGCATATTTTTGGAATATTTCTTCAACTTTTCGGCTTCGTTTCTTCACATAATTCTTTCACGAGCCCTTCATAATAACTCCAAATCATAAGTGAATAACTTCATATATATTACTCTAGTAGAAGCATCCATTCTCCACATCATTTCGTTTCAATGCCTTGTTTATCCTATAAATGTAAATATGAACGTTTTAAGTATCAAATCTATAATAATGCAATATAAAACAAGGAAATAAGCATGGGATTTTGATATGGAAAAGTATCAATTATTTGATGTTATCAAATATCCCCCACTTGACTTCTACTTGCACTCAAGTAGACCTGTTAGAATTATTTATAAAAAGATTTCTCCAATTTAACTCAGAGAAATGAATTCATATTTACTTATGCTAGAAACCATCAAAGCCTAACACCTCACGAAAAGGGGATCAAAATCACTCAACTCTTATACTAGTCTAAGTATTTCATTTTCAGGGTGATCACTCAACTGCACTGTCATAGCATGTATTCTATCATAAGCTTGGAAAGTACACAAATCTGCACCAGTTAGAATTAGGGTCTAAACAGCTCTTAAAGACAACATGGGTGAGACAGGTTTAAACATGTGTTTGATTCTTTCTGATACCACTGATCCAGAAAAGGCGACAAAATTACACATGCTCGCCCAAATCTATGTGAGAGACACATGCAATTGATCACTCCTTAACTCGAGCAGGCTAAAGGTCCGAATCGTAATAAAGGGTAGGATAAGACATGGGATACACATTTAATTGGTGTTAAACAAAATACACAAGACCAAATAGTTTAAATAATCTATGGTTGTCATAACCGGCTACCGTCTATCCATAAGTCCAAGTATTCAAGTGTGAAAATCTGATCCAAAATAATGGGGTACTAGCCCAACCTTCACAATCATACAGATGGCTTATAGTTGCACCATCTTTATATCTTTGAGCGAACATATGGCTTATAGTTTCACCATCTTTATATCTTGAGTTGACAGACGGCTTATAGTTGCACCATTTTCATATTTTAACAACTTGTTGGTTTTATAAGCTACAGAGGTTTATATTTTTCTCTTTTTTTATTACCCCTGTAGCAATGCACATATATCCCCCCCACTTGAGATGAACAATATCAAAAGTGATGATACAGGGGGTCTTTATGGATCAACAATGATAGGTCTTCCACGAACGCGTAAAATTTCCAAACCTATTTCCCCGAACCATGGACTTAAGTAGCCAGAGAATTAAACACAAATAGAATATAGACTACAAGGTTGGCTAAGGCAAAATGGTGTAACGATACATTTAACATAAAGGGTTGAAAACAAGGATTGCCTCAAAAGGGTGATCTAGGGGTATCTTGCACTAAAATTAAGTGCAACAAGGGGTTTTACACGAGAGGTCGACAAGTCAGTGTAACAAGTCGATAAACACACATAAAGGCTATTTGGGGTAAATTCCTAAATGTTGCCTTCTTGAACAGTCTATTCCTGCTAATCATTTAGGTCTCGAAATGATATATAAGCCAAGTTCTTAAGTCTACAATACTACCAGCACACTTATATTTTTGGTGGATTTTTGTATAATAGATGAAAACGGAATCATTAGGCTTAACCTCACCAATTGATACAAAGGGTAATAGTGCGCTCGGCAAAGATTTATTCTAGTTTAGTAAGAAAAACATGTCAAAACTTTTAAAATTGGCACAATTTTCCAAAGAAAACTAGAAAATCAAAGGCAAATATAGGTCAAGTGGTAATTCTACTCCCACCCTCCACTTGGTTTGTACAATGTCCCTATTGTACATTAAGGAAATGAAAATTCAAAAATAAGAGTAGAATTAGAACGAAAGACTCCCCTGGATTTGCTCGGGATGATGAAAAGACAACATGCTCTAAGCCATGCTTCAAGTTTGCTTCCATGAGCAACATTCACAACTCAAAAACAACCCATCATCATCAGCATGGTATCTAACTAATTCGGATTTGCTATGCTTCCCTGTAGCCAAGTATAAACCAAGTACCACTCCATGTGCATCAACCAGTACTAGCTTCAAGAAAACTAATACCAAAAGCATACATCTGGCTAAAAGAAGGATACCAAAATATACAGAATAATAATATAAGAAATACAAACTTAACTCGCTTTCATAGGAATTACGGTAGCATTTAGCGTATGCAACAAGCCTTTTAAACCACTTGGTGTCCCAAGTGGACGAGGAAGTCTCGTGAGGGTTTCCAGAGAACGTACCCAAAAAGTTCATTTAATTTAACACGATTTTGTAAAAGTTTTAAACTTAATTAAGGTTTTCAGGAATGGGTTATGGCGTAATCAAGAAATGAGTTACACCATAACCATGTGGAAAAATATTTTTTTTTAAATTTGGTTATAACTAGTTACGATGTAACCATAGAGAGGATTATGTCGTAACTAAATCTGTTACGATGTAACTGGAGTGGTTACGCCCAAACAGAATCATTTTTACCACATGAATCCGAGTTGATGGGACCTTGGGTTCCATTTCCTTGTTGTGAGAACCTGCAAAACTAGGTAAGAAACATACAAACCAACTAATATGCAGAAATAAAATAAAGCAAAACATAAATTTAAAGATATGCATGGGGTGCCTCCCACAAAGCGCTTGTTTTTGTTTGAGTCACTAGCTTGACTCCACCCTTATTTAGTAATCAACAGGGTGTTCATCCCCTCACTTGAAATCAAGTGTGGGTGATAGTAGCCACATACACCATAAGGGTGTAAGTATGCTACAGGAGGGGCGTATGAGGTTAGAAATTTATACATGTAGGGAATTTTAAATTCCCTCTTTACCTCATTAGAAATGGATGACAGTATGGTGTGTAGCATGAAACTTGACTGATCACTGAACTTCATATAAACTAAGAAGGGGTCTTTAGCAAGACTCTACTATAACGTTTCTTCAGTGTTTGAATGGTAAATGTCGTGATCTTCATCCATTTCAACTTCCTCTAGTTCCCGAGCAGTGTTGACATCTATGTTTTCTTTAACCTGTTCACAAACACTAGAAAATTCATTAGTAGCAGAGAAAGTAGGAAGGTTAGGAAGTTCACCATCCTCTTGGTCACTATCCTCATAATCAGTGATATCATCACACCTATTTAGAACTTCATGTTCCATCTTTCTTATGTTTTCCGCCCCTATTCTGAACAGGTCATCCAAGATTTCGTCTAAACTGGAATCCTCCTTATCCAAAGGTGGGTTAGGTATGTGTTGCGATTGATTGAAAAATTAAGATGTGAAACCTTGAGTGGGAACTTGTATTTCACTTTTCATGGTTGACTTTGCTAATTCATAGCATATTCTTCTAAGGTCATATTATCAATGTCAACTACAATATGACTATTATGATGAACGGAATTGAATGTGGCATAAGGCTGAGGAGTTTGAAAATATGGGAGTAAAGGAGGCGGACTACAATACTCTTCATCCTCCTCATCAGAGTCAGAATATACCAAAATTCTGTTCCTCACGGGAGCAACACTCTTCCTAGAGGTGCAACTCCTTTCTAAATCCTTACGCCTTCCTTGGTACATCGAATACTCATTTAAAGTCATATTTACAAAGTTTGGCTCCATTTTAAACTAAAATACTATAAATCCTAAAACCTCAAAGATCTATATACACCATTTATAAATTGTACAAGATAAGGTTTTAAATAGATCAGGTTTTAAATTTATAAATTGTGAACCACCAAAGATCTATATACACGCTAACGAGCAGAGTACCAGGTTGTAACACCCCTAAAATGGGTCATAGCGGAAATATGTCTAGGAGTGTTACTTCATGAATATATTGCACAAGATACAAGAGAACGACCTCTAAATGAGTCGTTTGAAAAGCAATCTTGTTGATTTAATAATAATTGAACTTGTTATAATATTTGTCCCAAAGTTGCATCAATATGTAAGACTCAAATATACAACGAGATTTGATAGTTTGTATGTAAGAAGAAATCCATGAATGTTATCTTGTAAAATATGGACTCCAATGCACATCAAGTAAGCCAAGTATCTTATTCACCTAAGAAAAACATGCTTAAAAGTGTCAACATAAAGTTGGAGAATTCATAGATTTATGTAAAGTATTTATGAGATACCAAAAGTGTTTAGTGAAATCAAACAACAACGAATCACATAATAAGAATCAAGTAAAATTGGGTGCATCTACCCAAAAGTATATTGGGTGCCTCTTCTTAAAGATTTACTGGGTGCCTTTTCCCAAAGATATACTGTGTGCCTCTTCCAAAAGATATACAGGGCGCCTCTTCCCAAAGATTTATTTGCTTACTCGCAATCTAAGTACACACAGTAACGCGCATGTAGCAATACAAACGCACATATTGTCCAAGTATAAAAATAGTATAACACATCATAAAATATTTAAAAACCATTGAGTATCATTTTCCCCCTAGGAAAAACATAAGTAAAATTGGCTACGAAAACTCACAAAGCCTTGAAAGGAAATCGCATTGTTATAAAATAAACGAGCATGTAAACGAGTTTGTAAATGAGTTTGTAAATGAGTATGTAACAAGTATGTAAACGAGCATGTATTCTCCCCCAAAAGAGTTCAAAACAAGGAAAATAGGGGTCATGAAACTCACCTTAAGTAATGATACGAATGTATGAATGATCAATCAATGAGAGTCGGCACAAAAAGCCTGGATGCAACCTAATTAAATATAGGTCGTATAAGAAATGTATACTTGAATTTAAATACAACATTGTATTTTATTTAGTTAGATCACCACCTAATAGTTTTTGTTTAACTGTAATAAATCGAAATAGTGTTTACGTTAAGTTTATCACTTTTATTATTTTTGCAATGACATAATATATATAGTTTAGTTAATTCATAAAATAATATTTATAAGGTTTTAAACCGCGCATAAATATTATATAAGTGATGCTAAAATATTTCCTAAGGTTTTTACAGTTCAAATGGACCGAAAATGTCCGAAAATATAATTTTACTATTCATGTCAGGAAAAATAGTGCAGAAATTTTTATAACACTTTCCGAAAATAGTCCAACTTTGCTTTGGTTTTACTCATCCGTTATACACATTTAGGCCTCAAAACTCACGATTTTATAGCGAAAAATCATTTTAAACAAGTTTGTAGTTTTATATCTAAGTCTGTTCAGACCCGAAAATAGTGAAACACGCCATTTATAAAACTGCCAGCTTTTTGCCGAAAAATTGTTTTGTCGGTATTGTTTCAAATCTAGTTTTGGCCATAACTTATTCGTTTTAAGTCCGTTTTTAGCGTTCTTTATATGCATGGAATCGTGGTAAAATATCCTAACATATTTTTAAGGTTTTGGCTCGACAAAATGTCCGCAACTAACTTCTAATAAGCTGTTGTCCCTAAAGGTGATTTACACACTTTTTGCCAAGTATTCCTACTCCATTTTCATACCACAAATCCACTAGTCTATATATTTCAACCACTTTCAAAATCCACAATCATCCATTAACCTAATCCCATCTGACATTTCACAATATCATGAAATAATTATAAGATAAAATAAGCTAGTTTATGAATTATAAACCTAACCACATGTCTAAAATCATAAGTAAGTGGTGTTCTTGATTTAGTTGCAAATGTTTATAAAAGTAAACTAGTTGGTGATATAACTTTATAATTAAGATGATTATGTATACAAATAAATAATGAAAGTATAGAAACATAAATGAACATAATCCATATGTATGAAAATCAAAAGATTGAAAGTAGTATGCTTAATAAAAATTGAACTTGTTATAACATCTGTCCCAAAAGTTGCAATCTCGTTGATTTAATAAAAAATGAACTTGTTATAACATCTGTCCCAAAGTTGCATCAATATGTAAGAATGAAATATACAACGAGATTTGATAGTCTGAATGTAAGAAGAAATCCACGAATGTGATCTTGTAAAATTTAGACTCCAATGCACATCAAGTAAGCCAAGTATCTTATCCACCTGAGAAAAACATGCTTAAAAGTGTCAACATAAGGTTGATGAGTTTATAGATTTATGTAAAGTATTTACGAGATACCAAAAGTGTTTAATGAAATCACACAACAATGAATCACATAATAAGAATCAAGTAAAATTGGGTGCATCTACCCAAAAGTATACTGGGTGCCTCATCCCAAAGATTTACTAGGTGTTTTTTTGCAAAGATTTACTGGGTGCCTTTTCCCAAAGATAAATTGGGTGCCTCTTACCAAAGATATACTGGGTGCCTCTTCCAAAAGATATACGGGGCGCCTCTTCCCAAAGATTTATTTGCTTACTCGCAATCTAAGTACACACAGTAACGTGCATGTAGCAATACAAACGCACATATTGTCCAAGTATAAAAATAGTATAACACATCATAAAACATTTAAAAACCATTGAGTATCATTTTCCCCTTAGGAAAAACATAAGTAAAATGGGCTACGAAAACTCACAAAGCCTTGAAAGGAAATCGCATTGTTATAAAATAAACGAGCATGTAAACGAGTTTGTAAATGAGTTTGTAAATGAGTATGAAAACGAGTATGTGAACGAGTTATGAAAACGAGTATGTAAACAAGTATGTAAACGAGCATGTATTCTCCCCCAAAAGAGTTCAAAACAAGGAAAATAGGGGCCATGAAACTCACCTTAAGTAATGATACGAATGTATGAATGATCAATCAATGAGAGTCGGCACAAGAAGCCGGGATGCAACCTAATTAAATATAGGTCGTATAAGAAATGTATACTTGAATGTAAATACAACAATGTATTTTATTAAGTTAGATCACCACCTAATAGTTTTTGTTTAACTGTAATAAATAGAAAGTTTACCACTTTTATTATTTTTGCAACGACAATATATATATAGTTTAGTTAATTCATAAAATAATATTTATAAGGTTTTAAACCGCGCATAAATATTATATAAGTGATGCTAAAATATTTTCTAAGGTTTTTACAGTTCAAACGGACTGAAAATGTTCGAAAATATAATTTTACTATTCATGTCAGGAAAAATATTGCAGAAATTTTTATAACACTTTCCGAAAATAGTCCAAATTTGCTTTGGTTTTACTCATTCGTTATACACATTTAGGCCTCAAAACTCGGGAACTTAAAGAGAAAAAGCATTCTAAACACGTTTGTAGCTTTATATTTAAGCCGGTTCAGACCCGAAAATAGTGAAAAACACCATTTATAAAACTTACAGCTTTTTGACGAAAAACTGTTTTGCCGGTATTGTTTCAAATCTAGTTTTGGCCATAACTTATTCGTTTTAAGTCCGTTTTTAGCGTTCTTTATATGCACGAAATCGTGGTAAGATATACTAACACATTTTTATGGTTTTAGCTCGACAAAATGTCCGCAACTAACTGCTAATAAGCTGTTGTCTTTAAAGGTGATTTACACACTTTTTTGCCAAGTATTTCTACTCCATTTTCATACCACAAATCCACTAGTCTATATATTTCAACCACTTTCAAAATCTACAATCATCTACTAACCTAATCCCATCTAACACTTCACAATATCATGAAATAATTATAAAATCAAATAAGCTAGTTTATGAATTATAAACCTAACCACATGTCTAAAATCATAAGTAAGTAGTGTTCTTGATTTATTTGCAAATGTTTATAAAAGTAAACTAGTTGGTTATATAACTTTATAATTAAGATGTTTATGTATAAAAATACATAATGAAAGTATAGAAACATAAATGAACATAATCCATATGTATGAAAATCAAAAGAGTGAAAGTAGTATGCTTACAATGTATGTGATCAAATAGAAACCCTAGATTTGTTTCTAAACTCGAAATCCTTATGAAAACCCCAAATCTTGATTATGAAAACCCTAACTTGATCTTGAAAAACCCTTGCTTAGAAATGAAACCTTAACTTTGAAATCAACTTAGAACACCTTAGTATTGAACCTTGAACACCATTGTATGCTAGGAATATCAAAAAATTAAAGGATAATAGAGACCCTAAATGGCTTGTTTAAGCTGTGGGTTGGAGAGGAGGAAAAGAGAGACGTGTTTGATTTTTAGTAAGTGAAATAAGTGAAGTGAAAGACTAGTGTATGCATCTATTTATAAAGAAAATATCTAGATAATATCTTAGAGACAAATGAGCACAAATCAAGGAAGAAATCAAGGGGTGTGGGCTTGTAAGAGGTTAGATAAGAGTTGGTGATGATTTAAGTACAAGCATGGCATGAAAGTCTTGGTAGATATTTTGTACATGGTATAAACTAGCAAATGGTATTTTGTATAAGCTAGTAATTGGTAAATACTTGTGTATCTATGTAGTGACCGGTTAAACTGAGTTTATGGGAGGGAAGTGTTTAATTTTTGACAAGGTATAAATATTATGGGTATTGGTAAAGGTGGTATAGTTTACATGCATGCATGGAAGCTTGAAACGTAAACGTTTTACGTAAAGTATAAAACTAAAATTGAAAAGTTATAAATTATCTTCATATTAATTATATAACACTTATTTTACGTAAACTTTTATTTGTTTAATGCCGGTTACATTAATTGTTGATTTTCAGTTTACGTGATTTAACTAAACGGATGAAATTAAAAGTAAACACATAAAAGTCTAAAATAAATAATTGGAAATTTATTAATGTAAAGTGACTTGAAAATTTAGGTTGTTTTAGTCTCCCCGTGTTAAAAGAATTTCGTCCTGAAATTTAGTTTGAGTGGTCTCCCGGTGTGGTGTTGGTGAAGAGGTGCGAATACTTATCTTAATCTTCCAAAAACATGGTGACCATTTTTGTTTTCTTAATAGAGAGAGTCTCATTGGGACGGTTTTTAATTCCTTGTATGTACTACTAAAGATTTTTCATCCTCGATATTTTTCTCCTTAATTGTTTTAGCTTGAGCGTTCAAGATTTGTGACGGCAGATTCAAATTTATTGTTGTGACTAAAGTTCGAATCCTAGTGGTCTTATCCGTTTCCTTTCGGCTTAAAGCGTCATCTATAACATTCTCCTTTCTAGGGTGATAACAAAGTTATACCTATGATGGCGTTGCATCTATTAAGTTCTTCAGTATTACGTCGAGGTTGAACGGGTGATTTGGTGAATTCCTAAATAGCGGCTAAATTCGTTATGCGGATTGTTCTAGGGTGACTAGTGATGCATCTCGACCTTTCGGTTAAGATTTGGTATGAGATGATGTCAAATTTATATAGTAAGGTGGTGTAAAGGCCTACTTAGTTACTATGATTATTAATTCAGTTTCCCATGACAAACATGTTTTATGAATACAAACACAAAAATTTTGAATTTCAGGGATATAATTAGAAAATTAATTTTGAAAAAAGTTTCAAGGTGACTACTCTCAGCATGGCATGGTCCTTCCTGAATTATACATAGGTGATCCGGCTATGTATAATTGAGGACTAACGATGAAATGCTCATTTTCATCAAAATGGTGTTATGTAATAGGTAGTATCAAATAGTTTTATAAGATGATAAATTGATTCATAAGATGGAAGTAAGGTTGTTTATAGGATGACAACAAAATGGTTTGAGAGAAAACCATAAGATGGTTTACAAGACAATAGCTAAATAGCTCATGAGGTGATAGCAAAATAATTTATGTGATGAAAAATGGTTTCATAAAGTAAAAACAAGATGATTGATAAGGTGATAGTAACGTGATTTTTGAGATGATTGCAAAGTAGTATATAAGATGATAATGAGGTAGTTTATAAGATGATAGAAATATAGTTTATAAGATATGAAAATTGTTTATAAGATGGTAACGAATTGGTTCATAAAATGGTAGCAAGTTAGTTTATGTATGATAGTAAATCAGTTTATTAAAAATTTGCGAAATAGTTTATGAAGTGATATCAAAATAGTTTTCGAGAGAATCGCGTGACAGTTCATAATGTAATAGTAAGGAGTTTATAATATGGTATTAAATAGTTTGCGAATCGATAACAAAATAGTTTATAAAATGACAATGAAAATAGTTTATTATGTGGTAGCGAAATCATTTATACAGTGGTTGTAATAATCTTTGAAGGGCTATACTAGTTTAAGGAGTGGTTTGCATAAATAAATAGAGAGTAAGTAAAATCGATGAAGTTTTCATGACACATTGATAGATAATTTAAATCATGATCCACGCCTCTAACCGAAAATTCTAAAATGAAGTTCTGAATGGCAAATCTAAGGGAATGGAGTCTAAGAAAGGGAAAATCTCAACCTTAGGTTTCCACTATGCGTAAGACTGGCACAAGATGGACGTAGGTGTTTAACAAATGTGAGAGCGTGGTGTTCAAATTCGGAGCTTGAATGGTACAGGTAACTAATGAAGAATAGGCGCGGGATTGATAAGTTTTAATGTTATGTAAACGGTATTATGTAAAGTCATGAAAAGTTTTAAAGGTCATCGTGTCATTCACAATGTCTTGAGAATAATCCTAGTATTTATATAGATAACTTCATAATATAACAAGTGTTAAATATATACCAGAGAAGGTTAAGTATATATATAAGTCATGTAAGCAAGTAGTGTAAGCAAGTAAGCAAGTAGTGTGTATGCACATGAAAAAGTTAGATGTGATGCAATGTTTGTGAAAACGGTTATAGTCTATGTAAAATATGCAACATAGTTCTCTATAACTTGGCTCTGATACAAATCCGTAACATCTCCCAAATAGGTTGCATCAAAAATATGTCTAGGAGTGTTACTTCATGAATATATTGCACAAGATACAAGAGAACGACCTCTAAATGAGTCGTTTGA
Organism: Tanacetum coccineum; assembly: GCA_026074375.1. Taxonomy (NCBI): domain Eukaryota; kingdom Viridiplantae; phylum Streptophyta; class Magnoliopsida; order Asterales; family Asteraceae; genus Tanacetum; species Tanacetum coccineum. The sequence goes on from BQNB010029798.1 coordinate 27,887, forward strand.
AAAGCAATCTTGTTGATTTAATAATAATTGAACTTGTTATAATATTTGTCCCAAAGTTGCATCAATATGTAAGACTCAAATATACAACGAGATTTGATAGTTTGTATGTAAGAAGAAATCCATGAATGTTATCTTGTAAAATATGGACTCCAATGCACATCAAGTAAGCCAAGTATCTTATTCACCGAAGAAAAACATGCTTAAAAGTGTCAACATAAAGTTGGAGAATTCATAGATTTATGTAAAGTATTTATGAGATACCAAAAGTGTTTAGTGAAATCAAACAACAACGAATCACATAATAAGAATCAAGTAAAATTGGGTGCATCTACCCAAAAGTATATTGGGTGCCTCTTCTTAAAGATTTACTGGGTGCCTTTTCCCAAAGATATATTGTGTGCCTCTTCCAAAAGATATACGGGGCGCCTCTTCCCAAAGATTTATTTGCTTACTCGCAATCTAAGTACACACAGTAACGCGCATGTAGCAATACAAACGCACATATTGTCCAAGTATAAAAATAGTATAACACACTATAAACGTTAAATATTCCATTGAGTTATCTTTTTCCCTTAGAAAAAAATAAGTAAAAATGGGATACGAAATCCTCACAAGCCTTGAAAGGAAATGCATTGTCTCTAAATAAACGAGCATGTAAACGAGTTTGTAAATGAGTTTGTAAATGAGTATGTGAACGAGATATGAAAATGAGTATGTAACAAGTATGTAGACGAGCATGTATTCTCCCCCAAAAGAGTTCAAAACAAGGAAAATAGGGGTCATGAAACTCACATAAAGTAATGATACGAATGTATGAATGATCAATCAATGAGAGTCGACACAAAAAGTCTGGATGCAACCTAATTAAATATAGGTCGTATAAGAAATGTATACTTGAATTTAAGTACAACATTGTATTTTATTCAGTTAGATCACCACCTAATAGTTTTTGTTTAACTGTAATAAGTCGAAATAGTGTTTACGTTAAGTTTATCACTTTTATTATTTTTGCAATGGACTAAACTTTTATAGTTTAGTTAAGTCTAAAATAATATTTATCAAGGTTGTTATACACGCATATAAATTTTAATAAGTGATGCTAAAATATTTTCTAAGGTTTTTACAGTTCAAACGGACCGAAAATGTCCAAAAATATAATTTTACTATTCATGTCTGAAAAAATAGTGCAAAAATTTTTATAACACTTTTCGAAAAATAGTCCAACTTTGCTTTGGTTTTATTCATCCGTTATACACATTTAGGCCTTAAAACTCGCGATTTTATAGCGAAAAATCATTTTAAACAACCGGACAACATTTAAGTTTTATATTTAAGCCGGTTCGGACCCGAAAATAGTAAAAAAGACCATTTATAAAACTGCCAGCTTTTTGCTGAAAAACTGTTTTGCCGGTATTGTTTCAAATCTAGTTTTGGCCATAACTTATTCATTTTAAGTCTGTTTTTAGCGTTCTTTATATGCACGGAATCGTGGTAAGATATACTAACACAATTTTAAGGTTTTGGCTCGACAAAATGAATGCAACTAACTGTTAATAAGCTGCTGTCCCTAAAGGTGATTTACACACTTTTTGCCAAGTATTTCTACTCCATTTTCATACCACAAATCCACTAGTTTATATATTTCAACCACTTTTAAAATCCACAATCATTCACTAACCTAATCCCATCCAACACTTCACAATATTATAAAATAATTATAAGATCAAATAAGCTAATTTATGAATTATAAACATAACCACATGTCTAAAATCATAAGTTAAGTGGTGTTCTTAATTTATTTGCAAATATTTATAAAAGTAAACTAGTTGGTGATATAACTTTATAATTAAGATGTTTATGTATAAAAATATATAATGAAAGTATAAAAACATAAATGAACATAATCCATATGTATGAAAATCAAAAGAGTGAAAGTAGTATGCTTACAAAGTATGTGATCAAATAAAAACTCTAGATTTTGATTCTAAACCCAAAATCCTTATGAAAACCCTAAATCTTGATTATAAAAACCTTAACTTGATCTTGAAAAATCCTTTCTTAGAAATGAAAACCTAACTTTGAAATCAATTTGGAACACCTTAGTATTGAACCTTGAACACCATTGTATGCTAGGAATATCAAAGAATTGGAAGATAATAGAGACCCTAAATGGCTTGTTTGAGCCGTGGGTTGGAAAGGAGGAAAAGAGAGATGTGTTTGATTTTTAGTAAGTGAAATAAGTGAAGTGAATGACTGGTGTATGCATCTATTTATAAAGAAAATATCTAGATAATATCTTATAGACAAATGAGCACAAATCAAGGAAGAAATCAAGAGGGTGTGGGCTTGTAAGAGGTTAGATAAGAGTTGGTGATGATTTGAGTACAAGCTTGGCATGAAAGTCTTGGTAGATATTTTGTACATGGTATAAACTAGCAAATGATATTTTGTATAAGCTAGTAAGTGGTAAAAACTTGTGTATATATGTAGTGACCGTTTAGGTTGAGTTTAATGGGAGGGAAGTATTTAATTTTTGACAAGGTATAAATATTATGGGTATTGGTAAAGGTGGTATAGTTTACATGCATGCATGTAGGCTCAAAACGTGAAACGTAAACGTTTTACGTAACGTATAAAAATAAAATATGAAAAGTTATAAATTATCTTCATAATAATTATATAACACTTATTTGACGTAAACTTTTATTTTTTTAATGCCGGTTACGTTAATTGTTGATTTTTAGTTTACACGATTTAACTAAACGGTTGAAATTAAAAGTAAACACGTAAAAGTCTAAAATAAATAATTGGAAATTTATTAACGTAAAATGACTTGAAAATGTGAGTTGTTACAGTCTCCCCGTGTTAAAAGAATTTCATCTCGAAATTTAGTTCGAGTGGTCTCCCGGTGTGGTGTTGGTGAAGAGGTACGGATACATGTCTTAATCCTCCAAAAACGTGGTAACCAATTTTGTTTTCTTATTATAGAGAGTCTCACTGGGACGGGTTTTAATTCCTTGTATGCACTACTTAAGATTTTTCATCCTAAATATTTTCCTCCTTAATTGTTTCAGCTTGCGCGTTCAAGATTTGTGACGGCAGATTCAAATTTATTGTTTTGACTAAAGTTCGAATCCTAGTTGTCTTATCTGTTTCCTTTCGGCTTAAAGCGTCATCTATAGCATTCTCCTTTCTAGGGTGATAACGAAGTTATACCTATGATGGCGTTGCATCTATTAAGTTCTTCAGTATTACGTCGAGGTTGAACGGGTGATTTAGTAAATTCCTTATTGGCGGCTAAATTCGTTTGGCGGATTGTTCTAGGGTGACTAGTGACGCGTCTCGACTTTTCGGCTTAAGATTTGGTATGAGATGATGTCGACTTTATAAATTAAGGTGGTGTAAAGGTCTACTTAGTTACTATGATTGTTAATTCAGTTTCCCATGACAAACATGTTTTATGAATACAGACACAAAAAATTTGTATTTCGGGGATATAAGTAAAAAATTAATTTTGACAAAAGTTTCAAGGTGACTACTCTCAGCATGGCATGGTCCTTCCTGAATTATACATAGGTGATCAGGCTATGTATAATTGAGGACTAACGATGAAACGCTCATTTTTGTCAAAATGGTGTTATGTAATAGGTAGTATCAAATAGTTTTATGAAATGACAAAATGATTCATAAGATGGAAGTAAGGTTGTTTATAGGATGACAACAAAATGGTTTGCGAGAAACTCATAAGATGGTTTACAAGACAATAGCTAAATAGCTCATGGAGTAATAGCAAAATAATTTATGTGATGAAAAATGATTTCATAAAGTGAAAACAAGATGATTCATAAGGTGATAGTAACGTGGTTTTTGAGATGATTGCAAAGTAGTATATTAGATGATAATGAGGTAGTTTATAAGATGATGGAAATATCGTTTATAAGATGATATGAAAATTGTTTATAAGATGGTAACGAATTGGTTCATAAAGTGGTAGCAAGTTAGTTTATGTATGATAGTAAATCAGTTTATGAAAAATTTGTGAAATAGTTTATGAGGTGATATCAAAATAGTTTTCGAGAGAATCGCGTGACAGTTCATAATGTAATAGTAAGGAGTTTATAATATGGTATTAAATAGTTTGCGAATCGATAACAAAATAGTTTATAAAATGACAATGAAAATAGTTTATTGAAGACAACAAAATAGTTTATTATGTGGTAGCGAAATGTTTTATACATTGGTTGCAAAAATGTTTGAAGGGTTATAATAGTTTAAGTAGTGGTTTGCATAAATAAATAGAGAGTTAAAGTAAAATTGACGAAGTTTTCTTGACACATAAGTTTGATAGATAATTTAAATCATCCACGCCTACAATGAAAATTTAAATGAAAATACGAATGCGAAATCCTATAGGGAATGGAGTCTAAGAAAGAAAATCCCAACCTAGGTTTCACTAGGTAAGACTGATCACAAGATGGCGTACGTGTTTCAACAATGTGAGGCGGGTGTTCAAACTCGGAGATGAATGGTAAGGTAACTAATGAAATCAACGGACTGTGACAAGTTTCAATGTTATGTAAACGTTATTATGTAAAATCATGAAAATGGTTTCAAAGACCATCGTATCATTCACAATGTCTTGAGAAAAGTTCTAGTATTTATATTAATAACATTTATATAAATAAATGTAAAATATAGGCAAGGGAAGGTAAGTATACACACACACACACACACACACACACACACACACACACACACACACACACACACACACATAAATATATATATATATATATATATATATATATATATATATATATATATATATATATATATATATATATATAGAGAGAGAGAGAGAGAGAGAGAGTTAGGATCAAATGAGAAGTTTTCTTAAAATAAGAAGGATAAGAAGTAACTATAATCGCATATCCAAGATGCACCGACTTAAATTAGATGCATCTCTATAATCTTAGATGCATTATAATACATCATAATGTGTTTTCTAGCTTTTATTTAGATGCATATACGTATATTAGATGCATTTCATGATTTCTCTTTTTTTTTGTTCCTCTGCATGCCTCGAAATAATGAAAATCAATTTGCACCATCTACACATCAAATTAACTTTCGAAACTCTAAATGGTGCATCTAAATGAATAAAAATGCATCTAATGCAAGTCGTTGCATCTCAAATGTGTGGTTTAAGTCACTTCTCACCACTTCTTATTTTAATTTACTTCTCACTGGATCCTTACTATATATATATATATATATATATATATATAATAGAAGGCATTTGACAATTTTATGTCATGTCATAATGGATGCTATGTCATCACTATATTTATTTTTATTTTGTAAAATTCGGTTGCCATGTCATCACTATTTTTTTTGTAAAATTCGGTTTTTAAAAAAATAGCAAATTATGTTTCCTCCTCCTCCCCCCCCCCCCCCCCCTCCCCCCCCCCCCCCCACCCCCCCCCCCCCCCTCCCCCCCCCCCCCCCTTCCCCCCCTCCCCCCACCCCCCCCCCCCCCCACCCCCCCCCCCCCCACCTTTTCCCCACCCCTTCACCCCCCCCCCCCCCCTTGCAAGACTTGAACCTAAGTCTGCTAATTCATAAACAAACACCTTAACCACTAGACTAGCTGCTTTTTTGGTTTATATCTTCCAAGTTAAAATATATAAGGTCATACAAAAAATAATTACCAAAAAAAGTATTCATAATCTACAGATTATAAAATTCATTATATAATGTAAATATTATTTTTAGATAATTTAGGAAATGATTTTAAGAAGATATCAATCACAAATTACATACACGTTTCTTTGGATGCATAAAGAAAACCATTATCTAAAATCGCAATATCAATGAATTGAAAACCCTAATGTTCGATTTTTTTTCCAGGTTATGAATCAAAAACCCTAATGTTGGTTTCTTTTTTACAGGTTCATCTTCTTTCTTTTGTTTTAAAGATAACAATGTCTTCTTTGATTCTACATTCTATAGCTAACAACATTTTCTTTGATTCTACCTTATAGAACCCTAATGTTGTTTTTTTTTTGCAGGTTCATCTTCTTTGTTTTGTTTTAAAGGTAACAATGTTTTCATTGATTCTACATCCTTTTTCTTAGAACCCTAATGATGAAATTGAATCTGTAAAATCCTGAAACAAAAAACAATGATAAAAGATCCAAGCAAAGATCATTACCATAGAGTTAGGCAAGCCGTAAAGAAAGATAGTTAATTCATACATGTGTATTGTTTTAGTTTATGAAAGTTTGCTTATGTACTGATACATTTAAACGACTGTGAATATTTTAGATTTTTCTATGTTTTTATATGTAAACTCTTACAGTGCGGATTCCATTAATAGAACATGGGAGATCTTGATCAAATCCTTGGAAGAGCTACTGTTGCATACAGTCACACAGTTAGGTAAAATTGCCATTTGTTTGCAATTTAAAGTATCATATGTTTATTTTGGATACCCGCATGAGGTTTTCACTTGTAGAAGGTTGCTTCACCTCCACACCATCCTCTAAGCATGCATGTCACTGATCTCTTGGCGGTTAGAATTCTCAGATCTATTTATTTGTTTATGATCAGTGTTTTTGTGTGTGTCATATTCATTTTATTATGGTTATTTTTAGAGCTCAACCAAGAAATCACAAGATTTCCTCCTATTTCTCCAGCGTAATAGGAGAATGACTGTTGTTGTTGAATATGTTCTATGTGGTCATAGGTTTAAATAATTTGTACCCAAGGAAACATGCAGCATTGCTTTCTCACGTTCTGGTTTTAGATGTTCGGGTCACGATGAGCCCTACGCCAATGATGCAATCTCTCTTATAAGACACAAGATAATGCAGAGGGATGTAGAGGTAATATTCCTTTTTGAGTTGTCTCTTTAAGTTTGTCTATTGATTTTTGATTTGTTATTAAAGAGTGTATATGTTTTTTCTTTATTCAGATGGAAGTAGAAACAGTTTATAGAACATGGACCTTTATTGGATCTTTGTGGGAATCAATAACTAATGTCGGGACCATCCTTTTAGAAGTTGGGCTTGCAAAGCTTCAGACAAGGTTTTGAGCTGATAGGATTGCGGATGCTCACCTGCCAGAATTTAGCTAACAAACATTTCATATGTGAAGGTTGTCGTAGGTGCTTCATACAATGAAGGAGTTGTAAAGGTTGTAAGTGTCGTTCTAAAAAAAGAAGCTGTAATGGTTGTGCATGCGGTTCTTATAGATTGTAAGCTACTGCTTGGGAAGTCATAGAACAACTACGGTTAGTATGGGAAACTTTGAATGTGCAATAATTTTCTATTATAGTCACCTTATAAGATTGTGCTTCAGAATCTCAAGAGTTATTGACTTATCCGGGATTTTAGTTGCCAAATGAAATCAACTACTCAAGTAAATATAAAGATTGGGGAGGTAAGAAATTTGGATCCTTAGTGCAAGAAGGCAAAAAGGCCTTAAAGCTAAGCCTACCAGTTTGGAGTCTTTGTTGGTTATCAATGGATTGGAGCCGTAAGTTATCGACTCCTGTAGTCTTTTAAACTCCTTAGTCAAGTCCACTTATTAGTTTTTACTATAAAATTATTTGGTTTGACAAAGAAGGAAATGGTTTCCGTTAATATAAGTGATAAACAAAGCATTAAGCTCGATAGCTACAACAATTGTGGTTAGTAAAGCTACAGGTTCTGTGTGTAACTATGATGAGATACTGTTGTTTAAGTTTTGTTTCCTATGATTAAGAAAATGGGCCAACATGACTACCTCTAAGTTTATACATAACTCAAATTTAGTTGTTATTAATTTTTTTACAAATATTTTAGCTTGTCAGAATAAAAACTAATTCATTTTTTACATTGCTTGACATTAGGTTCAAGTTTCAATGGAGTACTCTCGAAAGGTGCATGTTGCTGATGGATCTGCAGACTCGAGGGTAATGGGATTTAGGTCCATCTTTTTGTTGTCTGAAGCGAAGGGAAGTGAAGATGTCAACTCTACTACTGCTACTCCCCTTGCAGCAGCCACTCAGCATATTTCTAATATATATTTGAAACTTTTTTTGATTGTTCTGATCTTGGTCAGTCCGGGGAATATTTCACAGATTGTTTTTATGTAACTAAAAACCTAGAACCAACTGAAGTAATAAATCCCGAGTCTGTTAATGAAGAGATGAGGTCATTTAAAGCTGATCATCCGATTGTTATTGTGGTTAGTAACTTTGTCGTTGTTGGTTTTAACTATGCCTGCTGGAGGGTATGGTGCCTTCAGCAATGTTTTCAACTTTTGCTCTTTTAACTATGTATGTGGTTGGTAACTTTGTCGTTGCTGCTTTTTTAGATGTTAAGAAGGATGAACAAAAACACAAGCACAGATTGGTCATAGTGATCTGGAACAAGGACGTTCTTAGGGTCTTTTGCAGAACCGTGGTGCGAAAACTGAATGTGTTGGGAGCCAACAACACGGGTTGCAAGCTAAGTGCTTTCAACCACTGTTATAGGCTGATCTAAAGTACAACACGTATCATAATAGCCAAAAGTATTTTCAAGCTTCCATGTTTTTGAAATTATAAATATGAACAGGAGACATTGGATCAAGGAGATGAAGATTTCAGTAAAATTTGTGTTTGTGTATATAAGATGGCAGTAAGACCATGTGTAAACCGATGAGCTAACAAACCAGGTAAACTCCATAAAGCTCTTATTTTCAGTTTGCAAGTGCAGCATTTACAGACATTTACACGTGGTGTTGCACGGATTGTACACAAGCTATGAAAGAAGATCTTAATTTGAACAGGGTAGCTACGTTTACTAAACGTTTGGTGCACGTAAGTACCAAACTTTATACCCTTGACTCATTTATTCAATTCACCTAATTGGCCATTATTAATTGTTATCAGGGTTTAGATTTTACATTGCATCCAGTTTGCATCGCCAGCATTGGTTCAAAGCTAAGTTATCTTCTTCGTGCTTCTAACAGGTAACAGTATACATTTCTTTACAATACGCTAATGATTAAAATATGGAACTATTTATGAGTTACCTTTAAGTATTAATGTTATAACACCAAGCAAGTATACGCCTTGCTTATAGATACTTTTTGTATATTTTTGAGTTCCTGATATATATATTGGTACTTGAAAGCTGGACATATATAGCAGTAGAGTTAATATATAAGAAAATTATAGTAGGCTGCCAAAGTACTAAAAATTTGTTATTGCAACTTGAGGTCAGAACAGTTACACACTTTCAAAATGCACATCTAAACACTCCCTCGACTCCTGAATCAATAGCTGTAATTCAGACTTCTTTCTCTTTATTTAAATTTGATAACCATATCCATGGTTGTTTGAAAGGATTGCTAATGTAGCGATTGTGAAGAACAATATTTTGTAACTTGCGCCTCCGTAATATGAGAATATGAGGATCTGTAAAATTGCATTGGATATATGTTATTTAGTTGCAAAATGTTTTGTAAGTCTTATAATAGTTTAGGTGTGTGGAAAACGGTTAAGATGATGCTTGAGATTTTCATAAACAAAATGGTTTAAAAATCTTACTATAATAAACAAAATTTAAAAATCTTTAACCAAAAATAAAAATGAAAACAATAATCACAAGTCATTCCCGCCCAACGGGAGGGTTTTGCAACTAGCATATATATATATATATATAAGTCATGTAAGCAAGTAAGCAAATAGTGTGTATGCACATGAAAAAGTTTTATGTGATGCAATGTTTATGAAAACGGTTATAGTTTAGGTAAAATATGCAACCTAGTTCTCTATAACCTGGCTCTGATACCAATCTGTAACACCCTTAAAATATGCAACCTAGTTTGAATGTAAGTAGAAATCCAAGAATGTAATCTTATAAAATTTAGACTCCAATGTACATCAAGTAAGCCAAGTATCTTATTCACATGCGAAAAACATGCTTAAAAGTATAACATAAAGTTGGTGAGTTCATAGATTTATGTAAAGCATTTATGAGATACCAAAAGTGTTTAGTGAAATCACACAACAACGAATCACGTAATAAGAATCAAGTAAAATTGGGTCCATCTACCCAAAAGTATATTGGGTGCCTCTTCCCAAAGATTTACTAGGTGCCTTTTCCTATATATTTACCGGGTGCCTTTTCTCAAAGATATGTTGGGTGCCTCTTTCCAAAGTTATACTAGGTGCCTCTTCTCAAAGATATATTAGGTGCCTCTTCCCAAAGATTTATTTGCTTACTCACAATCTAAGTACACATAGTAACGCGCATATAGCAATACAAACGCACATATTATCCAAGTATGAAAGCAATATAACACATCACAAAACATTTAAAAATCATTGAGTATCATTTTCCCCCTAGGAAAAACATAAGTAACATGGGCTACGAAAACTTACAAAGTCTTGAAAGGAAATCGCATAAGTTATAAAATAAACGATCATGTAAATGAGTATGAAAACGAGTATGTTAGCGAGCTATGAAAACGAGTATGTAAACGAGCATGTATTCTCCCCCAAAAGAATTCAAAACAAGGAAAATAAAGGCTATGAAACTCACCTTAAGTAATGATACAAATGTATGAATGATCAATCAATGAGAGTCGGCACAAGAAGCCGGGATGCAATGTATACTTGAATGTAAATACAACAATGTATTTTATTATTAAATACAACATTGTATTTTATTTAGTTAGATCACCACCTAATAGTTTTTGTTTAACTGTAATAAATCGAAATAGTGTTTACGTTAAGTTTATCACCTTTATTATTTTTGCAACGACAATATATATATAGTTTAGTTAATTCATAAAATAATATTTATAAGGTAAATATTATATAAGTGATGTTAAAATATTTTCTAAGGTTTTTACAGTTCAAACGAACCGAAAATGTCCGAATATATAGTTTTACTATTCATGTCAGGAAAAATAGTGCATAAATTTTTATAACACTTTACGAAAAATAGTCCAACTTTGCTTTGGTTTTACTCATCCGTTATACACATTTAGGCCTCAAAACACGCAATCGTATAGCGAAAAATCATTCTAAACAAGTTTGTAGTTTTATATTTAAGCTGGTTCGGACCCGAAAATAGTAAAAACACCATTTATAAAACTTCCAGCTTTTGGCTGAAAAATTGTTTTGCCGGTATTGTTTCAAATCTAGTTTTGGCCATAACTTATTCGTTTTAAGTCCGTTTTAGCGTTCTTTATATGCACGAAATCATGGTAAGATATACTAACATATTTTTAAGGTTTTGACGCGACAAAATGTCCGCAACTAACTGCTAATATGCTGATGTCTCTAAAGGTGATTTACACACTTTTTGCCAAGTATTTCTACTCTATTTTCATACCATAAATCCACTAGTCTATATATTTCAACCACTTTCAAAATCTAAAATCATCCACTAACCTAATCCCATCCAACACTTCACAATATTATGAAATAATTATAAGATCAAATAAGCTAGTTTATGAATTATAAACTTAACCACATGTCTAAAATCATAAGTAAGTAGTGTTCTTGATTTATTTGCAAATGTTTATAAAAGTAAGCTAGTTGGTGATATAACTTTATAATTAAGATGTTTATGTATAAAAATACATAATGTAAGTATATGAACATGACTATTTGACTTTTGTGTTCTGAATATTTCATTAATAATCCTTTGACTATTTGACTTTTGTCAATTTATTCAAATTTTGTACCATGTTGACAGTGATGATTTTATGAGATATGTGATGAATTGTGGTTTATTGTGATTAATAATCCCTTTTGAAATGTATTATTGTGTTATGTGTATTCCGGGTGGTTTGACCTGTGAATTTTGAGAAATGCCGAAAAACGAGTCTGACACGTCCGTTAATGTCCAAATTGAGTTTTGAAGGGTTTAAAGTGAAAATATGTAATGTGAATACTCTAGGTTAATGGAAAAGTATTTTTAAAGTGAATAAAAATGCTAATCAACTTTGGGGTAAATTTTACGGTTGAGTTTTATGAGTATTTAAGTGATCCCGACATGAAAAGAAAGGCCCGAGAACCCATGGGATACCATGGACGGTCAAAAGAAGACTAGGGAGACAAGGTGGCTTAATTTTAGCTAACTTTGTTGGTTTTCGTGTGTTAGGTATAGTATATATCTCTATAGTGCAAACTTTTACTAACCAAGATACCGTAAGTAATTAATCACTTAGGAAAGTAATTAATACACGGGTCGTAAATTCCTCGAAGAAGTCGTGAATTGAGATTTGGGAATAATTCGGATTTTAGTTAAGAATGGGTAAAGGATTTTTGAATTTTGAATTAAACTACGAATATAATTGGTATGTGCTTAATTATACATACCATTTTCCACAAAAAACGGACTCAAATGACCAAAAACGTACCCAAAATACACTGTATTTGTATGTTTTACAATTGTATTGTGCAGGAAAGTGATATTGTTAGTGTATACATGAGGATCGTTGTGAAAAATCGATTTTTAAAAGAGAAACAAATAAATTAAGACGGTGTTTGGTTCGTGTAATAGTAAAAAAGAAAAGAAGGTTTTTGTGTTTTGAGGTTGTGTTGTAATGGTTGAATAATATTTGATGAAGAATGCTTATTTTTAAGTAGCTTGTATAGCTTATTCGGGCTTATTTTTAAGCTATTTCTTTGCTTATTTGGGCTTATATGCCACGTACAATTGTCAAAAAACATCTGGGAAGTGGATTTTTGATTATTTTTGTGTTATGGCGTATGTTGTGGACTATTTTTGAGGCTTATGGTAGTAACCAAAGGCGATACGTAGCTTATTAACTTATTTTCAAGCTTAATATACGTATTTTGGAGTTTATAGACTCACGTCCCAATAAGTCTATTTGAGCCGCGGATTAATAGGAGGGTTATTGTGGGTCCAGATTATTTATACATTATAAGTATATACTTATATATGTAAATGGACCTTGGTTTTGGACTTGGATAATATTTTGGACTTATAAATATCCTAATGGACCCTTGTTGGGCCTTAAGACCCAATAAACGATATTTTGACATTATGAGTGTTTTGATGGACTTTTGAAAGTGAAAATGTATTTACGAAGTGATATTGAAAGATAATTTGAAGTAAAAGTGTTGGTAAGTGTTAAAGATTGGAATTTTAGAATTTTGTCGAAAAGTGTTGAATTTGCGAAAAATGTGGAAAATGAGGTTTTAAACCTTGGAAAACGTTGTATAAACGTACGGGTCATGTCAAAATTTCGTAAAAAGTTTATACTTAGAAATTTTATTAAAAAACATGATTTTTGAATTTTAAATAATAAAATATTATTTTATTATTTTATTTATTTAATAAATTCACTAAAGGACAAAAAATATAATTTTTCTCAAAACTTCTCTAATGTGTTTATTATGAGTAAACGTTTCATTATCAACCGTATAATGATTATTTTAAAGTGTCTAAGGTTTACCGATATGGGGGGGGGACTTGTCGAGATAATATATATTTATACATTATTAATTATTAAATATTTATTTTATATTTAATTATCTATTTTCTATAAATAGTTTAAAGATATGTATTATCGTCGTAAACCATCACACCCACTAAAAACTGTTTTGGGTAATTTGTACACGCGTCGAATAAAACTCTATGCATCAAACGTGAAGACTGTTTTGGATTGGATGATTAAATTGGGACTTTAACTGAACTAGGGTCGTGTCGCGGGGCATCGTTGCATTTGACTTCTGTGATTGGAGATTGGTAGCATAAAGACTTGCTTCGAGGTGAGGTTCTCGTAGACCCATTTTTTACTGTTTTTTTGTTAGGAAAAAAATGATTCCTCAAATGTGTTTTGAATGTTTTGATTTGATCTGTGTAATGTCGGTTTTGTTTTTTGCGGTCAAGTTATGTACTTATGACTGCTTTGTGAATATTATGTGTTGTTATGAGTATTGGAGCGAATGGGTACGCATGCCTAGTATTTGTTGATTATTGGAAGCCGATGGTACGCCCTACCCAAGAGGTTGTAGGTAGTCCTGCCATAATTTTTAGTGCTCCAACTGGTAGGCCCTTTAGGTGCGTAAGTGACATATGGTTATTGATTAGCGGTGATGCTAAGGTTGTTTGCATATATTCACTGTCATATTGCACTATTGTCCACTGTTTGAAATTATTTTGCACAGCATTTTAGGGTTTAGGTCAAACCTAAGAGCTCACCAATATTATTGTTGACGTTTTCGAGTATCATTTTCAGGTGAAGTGAAAAAAGAGTAGTTTGATGATTGATAGCAAACTTAGAAGTATCCCGGGTGGAATTTCGTTTGAAGTCTTGCTTGCTTGTTGTTTTGATTTTTGTTTTGGATGTTTTAGGATAAGTTTGGATTATGGTCCCCGTGTGGGCATTTGAATAATTGTAGAGATTGTGGATTTAGTTGGATTTGGGATCTCACTTGAGTTTTGTTCAAGGTTATGGTATTCATAGCACTTGGAGTTATGGCAATGTCATTTTTCTCTATTTTGTTATCTTGTGTTATGATGGATCATTATGTTGCATTCCGGTTTTGCAATTGTAGGAGTGTGACGATTGGTTATCGAGCCAGGGTTATAGAGAACTATGTGTGTTGCTTGACTATAGACCTAGATCCGATCGTTTAGTTGCGTATAGGATCTATGTGTGCGGTGTTCCGCTTTTGTGTGCCTTTGTGTGTTCATGGTTTGGTGCCTTAGTTATGTCAGTCATTGAAATAGGTAGGCTCAATATTGAATATGAATGGGAAAGGATGTGAATATAAGTACGGTGGCCAACGTAATTATAAGCATATCACAACTCACTCATACTTAGTAATGTTGTTCACACAAATCGATGTTGACACCGTAGGGTAGTGTTATGTGTATAATCGGTATATATAGTCAGATATTCCTATAAGTTATATATCTATATATTATATATATATATATATATACTATACTATATATATATATATATATATTATTAGGCATTCCCACTTACCTATGTTGACCCATGTTATCTCTCTGTGGATAATGCCAATAAGGGTGATGAACCCGAAGTGATCGGCTCGGCTGTTGCCGAATCAGGGGAGGGAGAAATCGGGTTGAATGGGTTGGTAGAGGTGGAAAGGGTAGAGGCCTTGGGATGGTAATGATGAGCGTGTTGATGAATTGAATGGTCAGGATAATGACCCCAGGGTTCGGAAGCTAATGGAGGTGTAGATGGAGTCAATGGGAATGTAGAGGGAGCCAATAGGGGTGCACCCGACTTCTCGATGATCATTTCCCAGCAATTGCAGAACCTCTTACCCGCCATGTTAGCTCAGGTTAGTAACCAAGGAAATGTTAAAAATCAGAATAGTAATGTAGTTAATGAGAACGTTGGGAATGTGATAGTGAATGGCAACCAGATAGGTTGTTCATATAAGGAGTTTTTAGCGTGTAACCCTAAGGAATATAATGGTAAGGGAGATGTTGCAGTTCTTACTCGTTGGATTGAGAAAATGGAGTCTGTGCACGATATGAGTGGGTTGTAGTGTGAAAAAGTGAAATACATTGTTGGTCATTTGTGGGTAAAGGCTTTAACGTGTGGAACTGTCAGATCCGCATGCTAAGCCGGGAAGTTGTTGTTAGTATGTCATGGAATGACTTTAAGTTTATGATAATACAAGAGTTTTGTCCTAGTCATGAGATGCAAAAGTTGGAATCTGAGTTGTGGAATCACGCCATGGTCGGGGCTGGCCATGCTGCGTATACTGATAGGTTTCATGAGTTGGCAAGGTTAGTTCCTCATTTGGTAACTCCTGAGAGTAGGATGATTAAGAGGTATGTGTATGGCCTTGCTCCACAAATCCGAGGGATGGTGGCAACAACGGAGCCAAAGACTATACAGAAGGCGGTGCAAATTTTTGGTGCACTGACCGATGATGCTGTGAGAAATGGATCAATTAAGAAAGTTGAGAAAAGAGGGAATGTGGGGGAACCTAGCAAGGATAGGAGTGGAAGGGATGATAATAAGAGGACTAGGACTGTGAATGCTTTTGCTACTACTGTAAACCCTGTAGAAGAGAGAATACCTGGGTACTTGCCCAAGCGTACCACCTGCACTCCTACATGCACCCGGTTAGTCATTTGTCGCAATCATGCTTTAACTGTAACCGCCAAAGTCATTTTGACAAGGGGTTTGTGAGGTTGTGACGAGGATGTGAATCTTGGCCAATGCTAGAAACCCAACTTTAAGGCAAGTTATGAGTGTGGTAGTACAGACCATGTCAGGTCAGCTTGCCCTAGATGAATAGACCTCAAAGACCGAAAGAAAATCGTCCAAATCAAGTTGCTGCTAATCAAAGAATGTAGGTCGTAGAAACCAAGGACCAGGGTAGGGGTAGGGCTTCTTTTTTTTTTTTGTTGGGAGCAGAGGAAGCTCGCTAGGATCCGAACATTGTGACGGGTACGTTTACTTTGAAATCAATCACTTTGCCACTACTCTTATTGACTCTGGTGTCGATTATTAGTTTGTTTCCACTACTTTCATACCTCTGTTAGGCATAGAGCCTAGTGATTTAGGTTTCAGTTATGAGATTGAGATAGCTAGCGGGCAGCTAGTAGAGATTGATAAGGGTATAAAGGGTTGACTAATTAGAAATCAGGGTCATGTCTTTGTCATCGATTTGATACCTTTTTGACTGGGAGTTTTGATGTAATTTTAGGATATGTTGATTGTCTAATTTTAAGGTGAATAATTTGCCATAAGAAGGTAGTGAGGGTACCACTACTCGGATGGCAAGGTGCTTAGAGTATTAGGAGAGAGACCGGAAGAGAAAGCGAGATTTTTTATGGGTGCTAAGGCTGGTGATAAGAAACAAGAAGAAATTGATGTGGTTAGAGATTTTTCTGAGGTATTCCCAGATGACCTATCTGGAATACCGCCTATTCGGGAAATTGAGTTTCGAATTAAATTAATCCCTGGAGCAACGCCGGTAGCAAAGTCTCCCTATCGTTTGGCACCTTTTGAATTGGTGGAGTTCTCGGGACAACTCAAAGAACTCCAAAACAAAGGTTTCATTCGACCAAGTTCGTCGCCTTGGGGAGCGCCGGTATTGTTCATTAAGAAAAAATATGGTTCTTTTAGGATGTGCATTGATTATAAAAAATTGAATAAGTTGACCGTTAAGAATCGTTATCCGCTTCCTAGAATTGATGATCTATTTGATCACCTACAAGGGTCACAGTTTTTCTCGAAGATAGATCTTAGGTCTGGATACCATCAGCTGAGAGTGCACAAGGATGACATTCCAAAGACTGCGTTTAGAACTCGTTATGGACATTTCGAGTTCACTGTAATGCCCTTTGGTCTGACTAACGCACCAGCAATATTTATGGATTTTATGAATAGAGTTTGTAGACCGTATCTTGATAAGTTTGTGATAGTGTTTATAGACAATATCTTAATCTACTCTAAGACTCAAAAGGAGAATGTAGAACACTTAAGGTTAGTCTTGGAACTGCTAAAAAAGGAGAAACTGTATGCTAAATTTTCTAAGTGTGAATTCTGGCTAAGAGAAGTGCAGTTTCTTGGGCATGTGATAAATGGTAATAGGATTCATGTGGACCCTAGTAAGATTAAAGCTGTTAAGAATTGGAAAGCCCCTAGAACTCCGACTGAGGTCCGTTCGTTCTTAGGATTGGCTGGGTATTATCGTAGGTTCATTGAGAATTTTTCTAAGATAGCTAAGCCTCTTACTATCTTGACTCAGAAAAGTAAGACTTTCGATTGGGGTGAGGAACAAGAATTGGCATTTCAGACCTTGAAGGATAGTTGTGTAATGCGCCTGTTCTAGCTCTCTCCGATAGACCGGAGGACTTTGTGGTATATTGTGATGCGTCCGGGATAGGACTAGGCTGTGTATTAATGCAAAGAGGTAAAGTGATAGCCTATGCGTCTAGGCAGTTGAAAATTCATGAGAAGAATTATACTACCCATGATTTAGAGTTGGGTGCGGTTGTGTTTGCACTTAAGATTTAGAGACATTATCTGTATGGGACAAAGAGTGTCATCTATACGGATCATAAGAGTCTTCAACATATCTTTAGTCAGAAAGAGTTGAATATGCGACAACGTCGCTGGATAGAGTTGTTTAGTGATTATGACTGTGAAATTCGTTACCATCCTAGTAAGGCGAATGTGGTGGCTGATGCCCTAAGTAGGAAGGAAAGAGTAAAGCGTAAGAGAGTTAGAGCTATGAATATGATCCTTCAGTCGAGTATCAAGGATATGATACTGACGGCTCAGAAGGAGGCTATGGATGAGTTTGCAGTATTGCAGAAAGGTTTAGATGAGATGATAGAACAGAGAAGTGATGGAACTTTGTACTACCTGGATCGAATATGGGTGCCTTTGAAGGGTGAGGTGAGAATCCTGATAATGGATGAAGCTCATAAGTCGAAGTACTCTGTACACCAAGGAGCTGATAAGATGTATTATGACTTGAGAGATAGGTATTGGTGGCCTGGAATGAAAAAGGATATAGCTGAGTATGTTAGTAAGTGTTTGACTTGTTTGAAGGTTAAGGCTGAGCATCAAAGGCCATCTGGATTGCTCGAGAAACTTGAGATTCCCGTATGGAAATGGGAAGGGATAGCTATGGATTTTGTGACTAAGTTGCCTAGGACTAGTATTGGGCATGACACAATCTGGGTCATTGTGGACCGATTGACTAAGTCTGCTCATTTTCTACCTATGCGCGAGGATTATAAGATGGAGAGAATTCAAAATAAGACTCACACCAAGTTCATTTGGCATAGCATAGCTTAGGCGTTCCGGTGTGTCCAAGTACCTCTTCATCTTCAAGATATAGGAGCTTACTGACTGACCTTCCTCCTGTTTACAAGCGTGGAATGCTTTAACTGTTTCAAACAGTTCCTGTCTAGCCTGCTCTTCGAACATAGTTTTCAGTTCTTTCAGCATGTCATATGCATTGCATTTCTCTAAAGTCGTTTGAAGATCTGGAGACATACTTGACACCATAATATATGCAACCTCTTGCTCAAGATTGACAGTCTTATAGTATTTGTCAATAGTGTCAAGGTCAGTAGTTTCAGGATCAGGAGAGGGTCCAGTAGGTTTTCCACAAGCTTTATCTTTTTCTCATACCTAAGAACAACCCTTAGATTGCGATACCAGTTTGTGAAATTCAAACCAATAAGTTTCTCCGCCAGGAGAATCTACCTGATAGTCATATTGTTTGTGTTTTGGGCAGCAATAACCATCTACAAAACAATCAAAAGTTCAGAAAATATTAGTATTTTCGATAATAATCTCTTATAAAATTAACTACCCATGTTTAAGAAATTAAACAATTAATTTTATCAAGAGCCTAAGATATAACTTGACGTTCCATCATTAATGCAGTTGATCTAATGGAAATGGTAAACTCAAAAGGTAATCAGCGTGTGATAATTGCCAACATGTGCAACTCTTAGCCTTTATGGGGCACAAGGCATTATAATCCGGAATTACAATGTCAAGTAGCATGTTTAACCCCATCATATGCCTCGGGTCGAAGTTCTGAACAACCATACTCGATATAAGTCGTCCAATACAAAATCAGTAATTTTACAGTCTCAGGTCTGACCATACGATTGTTATATTACCTTGTTTGCAAATTTACCTAAAACTATTTTAGAGTAAAAATACAACTCAAGTGATTTCATACTTGGATGGCAAATGACTTAATTTTAGGGTAGAATTTGATAAAAACAATGTTACCAAAATTGTGTATAAGGAAGCATGCATACAACCTTATAACACTAGTTATTTTTTAAAACATTTCCATTTTCGTTTTAAAACTTTCTATAAATACAAATCCCTACATTTTATAAATCACATGCCATTTATAAAATTAGGGTTGCCATGTTTACAACATTTCCAAGTATAAGTGATCTTACTACGGATAAGGTTAGTTCCCCATGGGAAATAATCAAACCCTAGTAACGATTACGACATACTTAAAATATTGTTAAAACCGTTTATGTAAAATTTGTGTATTCTTGCGTTGTTCCGTCGCGGGTTCCCTTGCGGAAACCACTAAACCCCTGCGTTATAGAACGTTTGCAAGAAAATTACAAATTTACGTATATAGTCCATGATTTAGCAAAGTGTACGTATCAATATACACACAATAAGCATTTTAATCATGTACTTTTAGTCCATATTAATTTTGAAAATTATTTTTGCATAATTATATAAAAAAAGCCACTATATAAAACATGCAAAACATATTTAACAAATTTAATCATACTAAACAAAATCATTTACGTAATTATAACAATAATTCAACAAAAGTCTTTTTCATCTTTTGCAATTAACCAATTAATTCACGTAATGATTTCATGCATACCATACTAAACAAGTATGCATAAAATATATTTAGCTTAATAACCATGGTTTACATGCACGTAATCCATGGTTGACAATTTATAAGCAATAAATAAGCTACAATATATTCAAATTCACAAATTATAATACATACATTTATAATAAGCGAAACAAATAATGTAAAATATAACCATATTTTATTTCTATTTTTATGTGATTTTTAGGATAAATTTATTTCACTAAATAATTTCCTAAAATAGGTTTTCACATAAAAGGTAAGAAATATTCAAAAATATGCGTTTATATTTTAGTCGGATCTTCCAAAAATATATACCATATTTATATTTTCAGAATTTATGTGTTTTATAGTAGTAATTATTTCACTAAATAAATTCCAAAAATAAATTGCACATAAAAAGCAAGAAAATATCACAAAATATGCGTATTTTAGGTATTTTATCATTTTTATGTAATTATAACGCTATATGAACGGCTCGTGATGCCACTGTTGGAAATCGTGATCTAAAATCCTAATATTACATGAATATTATACGAGCTACGCAGCAGAATTAAACTCATATAGCACTTATAATTAACATAAAACATAAACAGAAAACATACCGAATAGCAACCAAGCTACGTGAAGAACTGGAGATTTCTTCGAGTACATGCATGTGTGTAATACATGCGAAACCGAAAACCCTTCAAGTTACTAAAATAAGTAACCTCTACGTGTATCATACAGTACACGTCAACCAATACCACCCGAATGCTAGTTTCGCGAACCAACGCTCAAGAATACGTCAAGTAATCGAAAAAACCAAAACCCCAAAGGTTATTTGTAACACCCCTCTCTGATGAAAGGCATCACTTCATAATCATGGCGTCATATCAAAGCATAAAAGGCATAAAACATAACTGATAACGTAACAAGGTGGAAAGCCGGAATCAAACATCGGCTCCCATTATGAAGTTTAACATGCATAAACGTAAAGGAAGTTTGAAGGACAAAACATGTGTCCAAAACATAAGTCTGCAAGAGTCAATGATAATTAGAGTGAAGCTACAAGGGTCCTTCCTAAGCACAATCTATCATGCCACCCAACTCCCCTCTAGTTTACCTCCGTAAGAAACAATGAAAAAAATACCTGAGCATAACGCTCAGATGAACGATATAATGATAATGAAATAATAACACATAGAACCTGGATAAAAATATAAAGCAGCGGAAAGATTTAGGTGTCCATGAGGAACCTGGAGAAAATATGTCATGAAGAAATAGCAATGAACTGTTAAAACATGGTTGATTTCACTGTAAAGATTACTGGAATATCATAGGTAGCATAACATAGAGAAATAGATTTGAGCCCACAGCTCATATATCATACTAATAATAAAATGAATACATGCTAAATAGAAAGGATTGCCTCAACATGTACTAGAGGGGTGACCTCTAAAATCAAATGGTGGAGGGATCAACTCCAATGTGATGGAAATTAGAGCACACACCAACCAATACACCAATAGAAACGTATAAACATGTAAACTAGATGCCACCCATAATCGACCCCGAATAATAATGGCCCAAAAACATAAATAAAGTAACATGAAAAAGACGCACGCGTGTAATCACTCTCAACGCGAAAGAGTCATGACACAGGTCCTCAATGTCATGGTCATGAGGTACCTCCATAACAAGGTGTAAGTCACCTAAATCATGGTCATGCATATAAATATAGCTCGGGCAGTGGACAATAAAAAACGTGGAAGAAGATCATCGGCAAAACATAGAAATGGAGGAACATAGCAGTTCTGGGGAATTGATCAGAATAGATAGGAAAGTTCCCTACGAAAGGAACGTGAATATCCTACCTGGACAATTAACAGGAAAGGAAGAAATAGAAAAAGAATCACCCGTCTTCACACTTGCTACATGATAAAGAGCTTGTACATAAAGTTTACTTGTGCATGATTTAAGTTCTTTCTATTTTAGTAACTTTCATTTTTAGCAGCTTTCTATTTTTGTAGCCCAACTTTCCTGATTATGGTATACTTGTAAGTTTCCTTGAGATTGTGTTAGTTTCCATGATTGTATCTGTAACTTGGTATTCTAAAAGTAGTACTTTCGTAATTTTGTAAGATTTCCAAAAATAGCAGGTTTCTTATAGAATAGTATACTTCTAAAATAGCAGGTTTCCATAATTAGTAACTTTCTAAAAATAGCAGGTTTCCATAATTAGTAACTTTCTAAAAATAGCAGGTTTCCATAATTAGTAACTTTCTAAAAATAGCAGGTTTCCATAATTAGTAACTTTCTAAAAAATAGTAGGAATATAAAATAGCAGGTTTCTATAAATAGTAACTTTCTAAAAATAGCAGGTTTCCATAATTAGTAACTTTCTAAAAATAGCAGGTTTCCATAATTAGTAACTTTCTAAAAATAGCAGGTTTCCATTTCTGTGTCTTGGATTAATAATAATCTATTGTTATTAATTTAGATAAATCATGTTATTTAATATACTTTAGTTATAATTGGTAATTAATTATAATTAGGGACATAATGTCATTTTCATGATTTCAAGGGTAAAACTGTAGTTAATTAAAGTTAAAGGGTTTAAAGTATCATTTCCATAAGTTAGGGGTCATAATTGTCATTACTTGTAAGTTTAAGGTCTAAAATGCAATTTATTAAAGTCAAGGGTTTTAAGATGCACTTAGGGTAATTATTTAAATTCCCGACGATCGCAGTTATCATTTCAATACTCGGTCATGATCACACACATATGTTGCCGAGCCCATTGGGCCTCGGCTTGGTCTTGGGCCTCACACACACACGACAACCCCACACACATGAATTGCCGAGTCCATTGGGCCTCGGTTGGTTTCTTGGGCTACACAGTTCATCTAACAACAACAACCAACAATGCCGAGCCTATTAAGGGGTCTCGGCTTGTTTTACAAACCAACCCGAACACACCACATTATGCCGAAATGGCTTAACCATGAGCCCACATATATGCCGAAAATAACAAGTTCATAACTCATGTTTAAGTCAAAATCATCAAGTTCATAAGTCTACTTATTATAAGCCGAAAATCATAAGTCATAAGCCCATTTATAAGTCAAAACAATTTAGGTCATAAGCCACTATTTTAAGCCGAAAATCATAAGTCATAATCCCATTTTATAAGCCAAAACATTTAAGTCGTATGTCCCTTTATAAGCCGAAATCTTACCCATGATTTTTATATAAATGAGCATGCCGAGTACTAGGGTACTCGGCTTGGCTTTCTTGGTCACAACACCTATATGACATGATCATAAATAAACCCATAGGTATGTGCCGAGTCCTCAAGGGCCTCGGCTTGGTCTCTTTTGGTTCACTAAATAACACATTGACATGATCAAATAAAATAGAACATATATGCCGAGTACCCATTGGGTCTCGGCTTGGTCTTGGCTCGATCAAAACCCAACGAAAAACAACCCCCATCATCAAGACATGTATGCCGAGTACCCATTGGGGTCTCGGCTTGGCTCTATGGCCGAACAACAACAGCGACATGGTCTCAAAAAAACAATGTATATATGCAGAGTACCCTAAGGTCTCGGCTTGGCCTGTTCGACCCACAACCACTCGCAACAACATATATTTTTAAACATCATATTGTGCCGAGACTACCCCAAGGGTCTCGGCTTGATTTCTCGGTCTAAAACCGACCACCCGACAAACTCTTTAACGTATTGTCTAGTCGATCGTTTCTATCCAACAATGAGTGTATCATTTACACCTTTCAATAACATGTACAAATTTTAATATATTTCATGTGATAGATTTTTCATGCATGCATAATTTGATTAAAGAAATTAATAAAAAGGTTTTTATTAAATACCGGGTGTGGGGATTGATCAAGGATCAATCAAGGATCGGATAACACCGAGAATTTACGAACCAAAGGTCGAATCTTGCTCCTTCTTCCTTGTGGTGCCGCCGGTTTATAGAAATTTTTTTAGGGTTTCTTATTTTATTTTCTTGTAACAATAAATGAGATAATACACTAGTTCCCTGGAGATATATTTTGAGGCTTTGGGCTTGGGCTTTTTAAAATTAGACTTGGGCCCTTTTTTTTTTCTTTGTGTCTTGCCGAAATTTCCATGAGCCCAAAAAGAAATTATTTAGTTTTTATTTTCATATCGTATTTTGTATCTTCGTGTGTTCATGATTTGTAAATTTTAATTTCGTGTGTTAACTTGTCGTGATATTAAATTCATAGGTTTACTTGTCGTGATTTCATTGTTTATTAAATTTTTAATTTCATGGTATTTTCATGTGGGTTTTACATTATTGGTTTAGTTTTCAACTACAAGGTAGAAGAATAAGAGGGATCAATTAACTAAAAGATACAGCCCCATAATTGTAAATGAGGCTGTATCATTAAAGCTTCCCACTCATATGCAACTCCATTATGCTGTATGTCACATTTATTCTGCTGTTACATGTTATTCTCACACATCATACTTTCACCTCAAATCTCACTCCCTAAGATCAACCCTAGATCTTTTTCATATGCAGTAAATTAATGTACAAAGTTTCCATGATAAGGTAATGATGGATCATCATTGAGAAATGCTTCAAGAAGAAGAATACCCCCCTCCAGGTCATAGTAAGAGTCATCAACTTTTGGTAAAGTTAGATCATCTTTAAGAGCGAGGAAAGCATCGACTTCCTCGAGAAGAAAATCACTATGCCTAAAGGGAGTGAGATTAAGAGAAGAGGTAGAAATGATCGGGTCATAGTAAGGAGTGGGATTGCCACTCGAGATCACATCAGAGAAACCGAAAACTTCTTGAGAATACTCCTCACAAGCCATTTTAGCAAAATGCTATGTTTTGTGGCAATTATAGCATTCAACTTTGGTTTTATCAAAGCCAGCTGGTTCTTTTGCATCAAATTGTAGCTTTCTACCAGTCTTTTTGTAAAACTTTTTCATTCTCATTGAGATCATGGCCACTTGCCACTTCAAGTCCATTTCTTCTAGGTCATATTCATCAATCTGTTCCAAGTCCTCATGATCCAGTTGAGGGCAACTTGATTGATTAGCAAGTAATGAGTATGATGATGTTTTGGGAACACAATAAGCAGTACTAACATCATTAGTACTGCTGGTGTTCTCAGAAGGATTGGAGGTCATTCATCCAGTAATAAATCCCTTTCAGGGAATAAGGGTGAAATGACACTCCAAAGTGTCTCCTTGAAGCAAAGATTGGCAAGAAAGAGATCCTCAAAGAAACAATGGGTGCACAAAGAGTCTGTATCCAAACAGGGGAGGAAGTTTGCTAAAGGTGAACCTTCAGTCCATAGAGATCCTCTATTTGATGAGATTCCTGAAGATACACTTGATTATATGGAAACTGAGAATGCTCAAGATGTGGGGAGGACAAGTGATATAGTGGGTGAAGAGAAGGAGAATGATACTGAAGATGTACTTAGTACTGACAAGGAGAAACTTAGTACTGACAAGGAGAAAGTTAGTACTGACAGACCAATAGTTAGTACTGACGGATCCAAAGTTAGTACTGACAGGCAAATTGAAGGTACTGATGAACAAATTGAAGGTACTGATGAGCAAAGGAAAGATTCTGATGATCATACTGAAGAGGGAAGTGCTACTCAAACTACTCAACCACCACCTACTTCTACAATATTTGGAGATGATGAAACAATAGCTAAGGTTCTTCTCAACATGAGTCAAGCCAAAGCAGTATCAAGAGAGAAGGAGAAAGGTGTAGAGTTGAAGGATATTGAAGAAACTGACAGACCTAGGCCTACTTCCACAAGATCACTTCTGACATTAAAGCCTCTTCCAAAAATTGATCCAAAAGACAAAGGAAAGAAGAAAATAGAAGAGGAGGATGAATCTGAAAGTGAATCTGATGGTATTCCTGAAGCTGAGAAGAAGTTTAAACAGCTTGCAAGTGATGAAGAAATGGCTAGGAAAATACAAGAAGAGTGGGAAGGTGAAGAAGAAAGAAACAGATTAGCTGAAGAAAAAGCTACCAATGAAGCTCTCATAAGAAATTATGATGACATAAAGGCAAGAATTGAGGCTGATAGACTTCTTGCTGAGAAGCTTCAAGAAGAAGAAAGAGAGCAATTTACAATAGAAGAAAGAGCAAAATTCCTTCATGACACAATTGCTGCTCAAAGAAAATTCCTTGCTCAACAAAGATCAGAAGCTATCAGGAACAGACCACCTACAAAGAATCAACTGAGAAATCAAATGATGACCTACTTGAAGCATGTAGGAAACTTCAAGCATTCTGATTTGAAAACCAAGAAGTTTGAGGAAATACAAGCTCTGTATGAAAAGATTAAGAGGTCAGATGAAGATTTCATTTCTATTGGGTCTGCTGAAGATGAAAGACTGATCAAAAAGATGAATGAAAAAGGGATTGATTCTAAAAATGCCTGAAGATTGTTACATTTGAGAGTATCTTAGATAGTGAGATAATGGAGAAGAAATCAGTTATTGCTAGATTGAACAAGGTATCATCACCAGATGGAGATTATCTTGTTATCTACAGAGCCAATGGGAATTTTAGGGCATTCAACTATCTCATGGAGGTACTTCATATTTTTGATAGGCAAGATCTATTTCATTTGTATGACTTGATGAGGGAGCAGTACTCAAAAGTTACATTAGATGGATTTGCATTGATTCTTTGGGGAGACTTGAAGATTATGATGGAAACCTCAACAGAAAGAAATGAACAAAGTGATTTCTGGAGTGGTCAACAAGATTGGAAGATTGTCACATGGAGGTTGTATGAATCTTGTAGAGTCTGCATACTAGAATTTGAGGATGGGGTAGTTATTCATATATTGGTTGAAAAAAGATATCATCACTCAAAAGATTTATTACAAAGGATGCTTGATCTTGGTTTGGAAGTTGAAAGAGAAAGTTCTATTGCTCTTGATTTGATAAGATTTATTAAGCAACAGATAGATGAAGAATGGTGTTGTGAATGGAATTGAGAAGGGTTTGAGTGCTGGCTAACCACCACACAACAAATGGTCATCAGTTCACCATGCTTAATAGGCGTAAGAACTGGCTAGTCCATAAGCAAACGGCTTGTGGTAAAGACTTCTCAAATCCGTTTATG
>BQNB010029799.1:0-46158 GCA_026074375.1 Tanacetum coccineum
AAGATTTCATTTGAATTGTTAAACTGATTCATAGTTTAACATGAATATTTTTTTCCACTAGGATAAAATGGGATGGAAAAAAATTGTGAAAAGAGGCTGTAAAGTTGAAGCTTTTTGGGACATATGGAGATATGCTTTTGTGTAAATAGAACCTATTACTTATTGTGCCATAAGTTTATTATGACGCTAGGTAAGTGCGGATGGGCACCAATACTTAAACGAACAAACTTTTGTGTTCATCGTCGTTTAGAAAATATTTCGTGTTATTTTTATAACGGTGCTAACTAGGTGTACATAAATTAGCTTATCGGTATTTGACGAAGCAACTATCTGTTTTTGCAGAGACAAGTGGTTGTTTTGCATATGTTTCATATTGGCTTTATGAAGACGGTGCTCAGTTAATGCGATATGTGTGCTTCAGTTGCTTGGAGCTTTTTGCCGATGAGGTAGTACTTTATATAACCATTATGCAATATGTATTATATATGGTGTTCGTTTTCTGTTGCTATTTTGCACTAAAAACTAAGATCAGTAAGGCATAATGTTGGGTCTTAAAAGACTTCATGGATTCTTAGAAGTTACTGCTGCTCAGGTACATAATGGAAATTATGCTAAGTGTTTAGTACTGGTAGTATAACATTACCACTACTAGTTACTACTATTAGTATAATTTAGTACTGATAGCATAAAGTTACTGCTGTTAGTTGAAGTTAAGACTGCTCAGTGTTGAAGACTAAAATATAAGCTAAGTAGTTAGTGCTGTTAGTAGTAAAAGTTAAGACTGCTAGTACAGGTTACTACTGTTAGTGTATATTAGTACTGCTAGTACTAATATTACTACTGCTTATGTTTATTAGTGCTGCTGGTGGAAAGATTATGACTGTTTGAAGACTTTCTACTGTCAAGAGGATAAAGACGCGTTAAAGAGATAAAGATTGTTTGGAGAACAAGAATACGTATGAAGATAAGTGTTGAGATATTTATGTACAAGATATACATGTATTTATTTAGAAGATTACGTTTATGTTTAGAAAAGATTGAGATATCTTAGGAATATATTGTAAGCCGACTAGGACTCCTTAGTCTATAAAAGGAGGCTCTAGGGCATTAGTTGAATATATCTCAATAACATATCTTCACAAATACACATACACAGATCCAGAGATTAAGAGTCTTGTAAGCTTCAAGGTTGTAACCCTAGTACTAAGATAGAGTACTCGTATTATTATCATTAATAATATTGAAGCGTTTTGTTCATTCATATTCACTGTTTCATTGATAACACTTCTAGAATATCAAAGAGTAGATTCTGCATACTCTTTGATATACACATAAAGTTTCTACTATTGTTATTTTGGATTTATCCAAGGTAACATACTCTTTACAAGGTAAAGAATCGATCTAGGATTGGGATCAACAAGAGCGAAAACCCAGAAGAGATCGTGGCACAAGAAGAGGTCGTCATTCTACTTCTTCTTCCTCCGCCTTCGATCAACCATCCTCATCTCATCTCAACGATAATGATGACGATGGGAATGACAAGGGAACCTCGCGTGTAAGCACTCCTTCCCCCATTTTTATGTCAATTCCTTAACCAAACAAGTTCCTCAAGTTTTTCAAAACCCACCCAATGTCGACCAAAACATGGAACCTTTTTACACCCGCCAAACCAAAATCCTCAACCGTCAAGTGC
Organism: Tanacetum coccineum; assembly: GCA_026074375.1. Lineage (NCBI taxonomy): Eukaryota > Viridiplantae > Streptophyta > Magnoliopsida > Asterales > Asteraceae > Tanacetum > Tanacetum coccineum. Next base: position 1,694 of record BQNB010029799.1, read on the forward strand.
AATTAAGAGATGAGCAACGTGGTGGAGTAAGGTCAATCGGAAAAAGCCTTAGAAGGTTGTGGAGAAACATGAGGAAGTGAGCAATGAGTGAAATTGCTTTATGACATTATTATCTATATTATTTACTAATCCATTATGATTAGGTGTTTAATCTTATGCTACTTATTAGTAACTTAGTATTTAGTATGGGCAACTTAGATTGCCATGGATGATCTTTCAATTTTATCATCCCAAACCAATGCTTGCATGCACCTTGATAGACTCTTTGCTATATGTATGATATTATGCATGCTTATCCTTTGATAAATGTTGCTTACAAATGCTTTCCCCATATAACTCATGATAGTTGATATTATGAAATTAGATAATGAGTATTAGATGATTCATGATGAAATAGAATTAACTAAAAAAGGGGAATTTGGAAATTCTTTAAATACAGCATTTCAGGAAATTCTGGGAAATTTTTTTTTGTCTCCAGAAAATGGCCCCCTTAAATACTAGGCGGCCCCCTAATATATATGGGACCGCCGGGTAATTAAGGGACCGCCATCAGAGGTCACAGATTCTTCTACTGTGACCTTCTGAATTTCTGTGCAGTTGACCACTATCCCATCTAGGCACAGCTATAATTTCTGCATTTTGACAAACACCTTTTTGGAATCTCAAACCTCAAACCCCATGCCTTACTTCTTCAATCCATCTCTTCCACCTTAAATCATGAACTCTCCTCTACCATCATCTTCCTCAACCAAACTCTAAAAATTTCATGATTCTCCAGAAAATGGCCCCCTTAAATGTTGGGCGGCTCCCTAATATATATGGGACCGCCACTGATATAAGGGACCGCCTTCAGAGGAACCACGATATTCTCCTGTCTCCTCTTTATCTGCAACTTTGACCCTATTCCCACTAGGTCCAGCCAATCTTTCCTTTCTAAACCAAACACTCCTTAGAATCTTTGTTCTTCAACACCATGCCTTTCCCAAAACTCCTCTATATAAACAACATTCTTCTTCATCTCAATCACCACTTCTCTTATACACCTTTCACTTCCCCTCAAAGTCTCAATGTCATCCTCTAGCAAATCCCCTCGTGATTACTCACGAAAACACAAAAAGGCCATTCTTGAACCTTGGAGACAAAGCCACCATCTTCCACCATCACCACCTTCTCCTCCACCAAATAGGACTCCACCTACATCTCCTATAACAACAAACTCTCTATCATCTCCCTCACCTCCTCAAAACCCAACTCAAAACCAAATAGCACATGAACTTCATCACTTGTCTAATCTTCTCGAAATTAATCTACAACAAGCTATTGAAGCAACCAACCCATCACCTCCTTCTTCACCATGTATCCCTCCACCTACCTTAGATCAAGTAAACTTTCACTCGGGGTTATGTCATTGTTGCTTGCTAACCCGAGATCTATTTGATATATTGAGAGATGATCTTAACCGTATCAAATCTATCATCATCGGTCCCTCTACTTTATTCCCATCCTCTATAACCACTTCTTTACCATAATTGATTCCTTTGGAAAATTAACCTACCTAAATAAATGAACGACCACCTTTTGATTATGGCATCTACTATAATTTAAGATCTAACTAGTTTATGCTTTATGTCTTAATTTATGTTTATCTTGTCTTGTAATGATCATACTACTATGGTATTGATCTACTATGTGTTGAATAAAATTTCTTTATGGTATTACTATGGCGTTATGTTATATGCGATATTTGTCTTGCACTTGTACTTCTAACTTTGTTTTGTAGCAAAACAATTTTCGTAAGATCGATCCCTTGGTGCCCCGAACAAGGGGGAGCATACATCAAGGGGGAGTCTTGATATCGTCGATTTCTTTCTTCCTACAACAACTCGACGATCATCCTTTTTGAATTCGACAAAAAGGGAGAGAAATGGAACAAAACTCATTAATAATGTGTAACTATTAATTTTATACAAAATGAGTTTATATTTTGTCATCATCAAAAAGGGGGAGATTGTTAATACAAATAATGTCTAAAAATGTTATTTATATTTTTCGACCTCTCAACGTTTTGATAATAACAAAATGTAAAAACGTTTACAATAAAATTAAACGTTTATAAATTATTAATCGTAAAATTCCATTTCTAAGATTAGTGATCACTTAAGGTATGAACAAACAAATCATTAAGCATGATTAGTGATCAAGAAAATATTTTTCTCTCATCCATTACATTTTTACAAAAGATTTTCACAAAATTAATTATACAAAATATTTTCTAATTAAAAGAAAAGTTTTATTAAAAACTTAAAATTTGAAATTCAAATTTTCCCCCCAAAATGAAAGCTTCTACACCAGATACAACCTTCCCCACAAAAAAGGAAGCGGAGTCTAGGCGGCGGCCCCCTTATAGGCCTGGCGGCCCCCTTATATATTTGGGACCGCCGGGACCGCCACCAGTTACCGTTATTTTTCCCTGTCTATAAATACTGGTCCACCCCTTGCTGAAAATCATTCCTCTTTGCACGAAATTTTTCAGTCACTTCTTTCTCTCTCTAAAACTTCTTTCTCTTACTAAATATCTTGATCACTAACATACTTAGATCTTGTTTCAAGTGATCTTATCTTCTCTTCTTCATCTCATCTTCTCTCTCTATCAAGTGCAAGAGAAGAAAACTCGTATTCGCCAAGAAACAAAGTGTTGATTAGTGATCTCTCTTCTCTTCTTCTAAGTTCCAAATCTCTATTGTATTTATCTTACGTATTTGTGTGATTCGGATATTGTGTAGATCTGATAGTATAGATCTTGTGAGTGTGTATATCTTGTGAAGTGGTAGATTGGTTCTAGCTAAGATTAGGACTTGACATTTAGCTTAGTGTTGGAAAATAACGTAAGCGACGTGTAAACGGTTTTCTCCGCCAAAAGGGAGCTTGTTGACATAGTGAAATCTCGAGTCAGATTCTCGGGGAGTAGAATAGGGCGAAGAGGTGCTTCGTAGCCGAACCACTATAAAATCTTAGTGTCTTGGTTTGGTTGTTTCTATCCTTATCTCTTTACATTATTATTGTTGTTATCTAGTTCTAGTTTAGATAGTTATTGCTTGTTCATATTGTGATTTGGTTAAACATATAACTCGGATCTAAACATTTTTGAAAGTAAACTTTTAAAACGCTAAAGAACTTGTAAACTATTCAACCTCCCTCCCCCTTCTAGTTTCCATAAGTTAATTTGTTCAGCTCCCTATAGTTGATACACATACGAAAAGATCCATCCTTCTTCTTCACGAATAACACAGGTGCTCCCCATGACGAATGGCTAGGTCGTATGAAACCCTTGTCTTGCAACTCTTGAAGTTTCCCAGACACATCTTGCATTTCCGAGGGTGCCAAACGATATGGAGACTTCGCGACCGGCGTCGCTCCAGGAACTAAGTCTATACGGAACTCAACTTGTCGTTGCGGTGGTAGCCCCAACAAGTCTTTCGGAAACACATCAGTAAAATATCGTACCACGGGTATATCACTTATCCTAGGTTCATCTATCTTAGCGTTCATTAGGGCTTTGGCGGCTCCCAAAGTACGTTCCGCATGAACTCGAAGTATCCCACCCTCTTTTATCGGTATCTCTACTACTTTCTCACGACACACTATAACAGCCTTATTCTTGGACAACCAGTCCATCCCCATAATCACATCAAAACTTCCATGACCCAACGGTATCAAATCTATAGTGAACAAGGAGTTTCCTAGTTCTAGCTTGCAATCACGGATAATCCTATCAACTTCTACACTCTCACCATCAGCTATTTCTATCACATAACCAGGGTTTACAATACAAGGTTCCACATTTAGAAAAGGCGCAAACTTAGTAGAAATAAAACTAAAATCAGCTCAAGAATCAAAAAGAACAGTGGCAAATTGATTGTTTAAAGAAAATGTACTCGTCATAACTTTGGGATCCTACAGAGCCTCTACTGCATTCCCATTAAATGCCCTTCCTCTCGCTTGGTTCCTATTGTTTCGGGTGTTCTTGTTTCCCTCCAAAGCCAACGGGTTCCTTGCTTGTCCAGTTGCTTGTTTCCATTTGGGGAAATCATAGCGAAGATGCTCAAGACTCCCACATTCATAGCATGCCTTCTGATTCTGCCCCATCCTAACCGCATTCACAGGCGCCACTTGCCTAATCAGTGCCCAACATTGTCTCGCATAATGACTCGGTTTCTGGCAGTTATAGCACAGCTTACAAGGTGCATCCTCTGGGTGGAAAGTATAACACTTAGCACACTTAGGGTATGTGCTCACATTGTCGTTTCTAGGAGGAACTGTCACCACAAACCCCGATCCAGTCTTAGATTTCTTATTGTCTTTCCATGTACTCCCTTGCTTACTTAATTCCTCTATCTATTTCCTCATATCATTTCCCTTAGTCAATGTCCCACAACGGACAGCCTCGTTAGTGAGTATTCCAGCAATCAAGATAGCGCTCTGTATAGTAGTTGGCTGGGTCGCCTGAAGCATACCAGGGATTTGAGGTGCCAACCCATTGATGTACCTCTTGATACGCGAAGATTCAGGAGTAACTAAGTGAGGGACTAGTTTGGCCAGTTCATGGAACCTGTCAGTGTAGAAGACATGATTGGCTCCTACCATAGTGTGGTTCCAAAACTCATTCTCTAGTTTCTCCATCTCGTTGCTTGGACAGAAATCCTCCACGAGCAATGCTCTAAAAGCGTTCTAACTCATACCAATTGCAGCTTCACGACCACTCTCTTGGACTTGTGTGTTCCACCAAGTCAAAGCTTTATTCACAAAACAAGTAGCAGCATACCTCACTCTCTGGTTCGCAGTACAACCACTGTTATCAAACACCGACTCCATATTTTCTATCCAACGGGTGAGTGCTATTGCACCACCCTTTCCATCAAACTCCTTAGGGTTACAAGCAGTGAAAGTCTTGTAGGAACATCCATTGTTCCCACCATTTCCATTTCCTCCATTCGCATTGTTCACATTAGCAGTCACTTGAGTGACGATCTGAGGAATGATATTCTGCAACTGCTGCGAAATTATTGTAGCAATGTCGGGATTCGGTTCTGGGCTCGGTTCCAGGGTTAGGTTTTGACGCGAAGTTCGAACCATGTTTCTATAAAAGGAAGGAATAATATACATTAAACGGGAGAAGATGGATTTCGATCCTATAATTCTATAATAGTATATAAAAATATATAGTATATATCTATATATATATGTTATATATATATATAATATATTCTATATATATTATTGTATGTATATAAAATAATGTATGTAGTATATATTATATATATATATATATATATATATATATATATATATATATATATATATATATATATATATACTACTATCATAATACTATACACCAATATGTCAACACTAACCAATGTAATCATACTTACAAGTCTACTTGTGCTGGGGTGCGTGAATAATTATGTTGGCCATCATAATTATAGAGGCTCCCTAGCATAGTACTCCTCCTATGACGACACTTCTTAGTTTAACACAACATTCACATACAATTCATTTAAGCACATAACAGCACATAAGGAACAATTTCAACTATAACTCTACCCATTTTATAAAATACTAAATCAATATCCAAAACACCAAACCCAATATTCGAAAATAACAATTCCTAAAACATGGTTCCGACTAAAGACCGACAAATGAACCTAAAATGGATGACAAAGAGGATGCCCTAAGGTTAACTACTAGTTGTGGATTCAAGATCCGAGTCGCTGTCTGATATCACATACTCCATCTGTTCCCAAACTTTCTTCAACCCTTCATTCTCCTCCACTTATTCTTCCGTTGCTAACTTGTATCCACAAAACTTTCCAGGAAACTTGATGATAGTGCCCTCCTTGGTTGTTACCTTTGTCTTCCATTCCATGACTGACTCTCCCCTAACCTCCTTTATGGTCATCTTCTCTTCAATATGGCATAGGTAAAGGCCAATTGGAACTCGGGTCCTATGATTTGTTCTCTTCATCCTAAGTCCTGTCCCTGGCTCAATGAAACTCCTACGCTCGGTTGCAAAGACGGTTCCCCAATGGAACTTCTTATGAAAATAGGAAGGCATAGCTAACTAATAACAAGGCAATACGCACTAAATCAGCTATGGGTAGGCAACAAAACTAAGACGATAACTTAACAAAATAGGAAATATAAAAGCTACGCAAAATAGAAGGGAAGCATAGCAGTTATAAAAATAAACACTTGAGTCCTAAATGCATCTATATGAAAGACCCCCAGGTTATAGTCTAGGCTCAACCACCTACTTCACTATAACCATTGGCTCTGATACTAATCTGTCACACCCCGCCAAGGCGGAATCGCGAGGCGCGACGAGAAAGGGAATCATCACAACACATTGGCGTCTATATAGAGAAACTAAAACATGCACAAAATACAAGGTATAGACACGCAGTGTCATGAAAATACCCAAACACATCAACAAAATCCAAAAGTCGTTTGACATTGAAATGAAGGCAGTTCATGTCAACGTCATGGCATGCAAACATTCATACATCCTAACAGAGCAAAACAAATAACATTCATCATCCAGAACAAATAACGAAATCTAGATAACTAAACTTCTTTAGCTGCCTACGGTCCATCTAGCCACTTTTCCTAACTTTAACCTCATCCTGCTGAATACTTAAAAATGATGCTTATACGTCAACACAATGGTTGGTGAGAAACATAGGTTTTCAGACACACATATTCAATCCATTTCCAAAACAATTTAAACCAATTCCTGCAATTATAAAACAATACGCTTGCACGACAATTATGCTAACTAACATACAAGCTAACATGCAATTTAATCAATCAAACACTCAAACCACCAATCAATACAACCTCCAATCCGCTCTTGGGATCATGACGCAAATCCTTTCCTTCTAGCTCAAGCCATGGATACCCGCAAGTGATCCTCCTGACTAGGTAACACACCAATATCACATCACATAACATGTAGCACATAACGTATATCAGTCACATAATAGTCCATGCATTTACACTAACACACAATTATAGGAATTCAAAACATATTTCAACACTTGCATTATTTTCATCCCAAGTTTAAAAAAAAGCGGGACAATGTAACTCACCTGAATGCTCACAACGCCACTTTCCAATCCTATCACGCAACTATACAATATAGATAAACACTTACACGTGACCCAAGCTAAAGGCTTTAGTCCATGTAAATAACACAATGAAGGATGTCTAAGGTGTGATTATATAACCATCATGGGTCACCCTTAACACCATGCCAACCTTAACCACTTCCTTAACTCATTACACTAGTTAACTATAATTTGTTCAAAAGTGCAGAATTTTAGTATAACTTTAGCCTCTTAAAACCCTTACTTGCTGACCTTCATAAATTATACCAAAATCACCTAAGTTTATTTATGAGTTTAATAACTACCTTATGATTCCATACTCATGTTACCTGTGCAATATCCCAATAAAATCAAAACTCAAAACTGTCCCAATTCGGATCTGATTGCGTACTAAAATGTATAGCCCTAATTACCATACTTAGACACACAATTAGAAGCTCTCCTTCTAGGGTTTCTTTATATACATATAGAACTTAATTACTGTAGATTGGCTAACCTTAATTCCACTTTTAAGTTAGGGTTTTACCCTCCTAAACATGACCTAAATCTGACCCGTATTTACTGTTTTGACAACTTTTCTTGTAACCAATATTTAACTAACTTCCAGAACTCCAAATCATTCGAGGCCAGACTTTTTGAAAAATAGACTCTTTGAACTACAATTTAGGCTTTTGAATCATATCAAAACACGTTTTTATCATCTAGATATCATCAGTTGAACACAGCCCTAAATTCTGCTCAACTCTAAATCATGAATTAACGCGATCTAACTCTAACCACTTACACCAATAAGATCCTAATTAAACCCTAAACGTTCTAGCATGATTAAAACATCCTTAATTATAGAAGTTTTAAAAACCCTAATGATCCATCATATTAATTGTTACATATTTTAAAGAAAGATTAAACAAAAGCTTAATTGATACATACCTAAACCTTGATTCTTGAAACACTAATTCACCAACTCGCTCTTGATTAAAAAAATCCTTTTTTTTCTTCTCTTGAAGGTTCGGCCGATCAAAGGGAGAGGGGAGGGAAAAAGTGATTTAGGGTTTTTTTTTAAATTTGTATTTATACTAATAGAATCCTATTTTAAGTCAAACTTTGTTTCCTTTTTTTTCTTTTATCCCAACCGGTCGAACACCCCTTTAATTATATTTTTTTTATTTTTTATTTAATTATTAATTACATAATTATCTTCATTACCTTAAGTTTTCAAAAAACATAAGCTAATTTGGGTAAACCTTCTTACATAAACGCAACTTACTAACCTTCTAAAAATAACTTTTCATTTTACATTTCACTTTCTATATTTAGAAAGTCTACCCTAATTCGCCAAATTTCACTCACTTAACTTATTTCCATCCCAATACGTTTCCCATAACGCTTAATACAAAATCATTCAACTATTTACGTAGCATTACATGTTATACGTCATTACTTTTCTATTATCACTATTCGCGAATGAAAGGAATACTTATCACTAAACACAAACACACTCAAAATGAGATGATCATACACTTCAAAACGATATCATACACCTATTCAAACCACTTAGCACACATAAATTGCACATAGCACACAAGAAACACACATAATGAACTCTTAGCCATTTCTAAAGGTATCAATAACCTGATTAAATCACGGATGTTACATATTGCTATTAAGAGAATTTTTAGGTACCTAAAAGGTACTCCCAGTCTTGGTCTGTGGTATCCAAAATGTTCATGTTTTGATCTAAAAGGATACTCAGACTTTGACTATGCTGGTTGTAACATGGACAGGAAAAGCACCTCTGGTGCTTGTCAGTTGCTAGGAGGCAAACTTGTAGTGCTGGAGTGCTTAAAAGCCAAACAATCTATTGCTATGATCCATCCAGCTTAAAAAGCTGAATAGTAGCTGTTTTCTGGATGTTGTGCCAACAATCATATCGATGAAAAAGTCAACTCACTGATGGGTATAATTGGTTGTAGATTGGGTTGGGAGTTATTCTGGAGATGGCTATGACATCGTATATGACAAAGACCCATATTTTGTGAAACTCCAGTTGCTATTGCAATCTCAAACAATCCAGTTCTGCACTCAAGAACAAAGCATATTGAGACAGATATCACTTTAATCAAGATCATAATTCCTCAAAAAGGGGACATGTATTACATTTCATTCCCACTCATATATCAACTTGGCTGATATCTTCACCAGCCTCTAAGGAGACCAACTTTTAAAAAGTGATTGAATGTAGAACTAGGTATGCTGACATTTAATCAAAAACCTGAAGCTTCAAACTGTCTGAATAAAATCCCCGACGCATTAGGGCGATTTCATCATAACTTCGAACAAATTTTCATGTTAAATGTTAGTTTAGTTTTTGCATACAACCTTTAGATTGGTTAAGTAAAGTAACTGAGTAATCACATATGTCTTATTCATGGATTTGTATAAGCATGTGTGGTTTTGTCGCCTTTACGGGAGCACAGACATTGGTTAAGCCAAAAACTGAACAAAACTGATTTATTTTCTTCAGTTCAGTTTAGAAAAATAATTTTATCTAAATCTTCAGCTATATCTCGAGTTAAGTAACTAAGCGGTCACATATGTCTCATTCATAGAATTAGTTAGCATATTGTGGCTTTGTCGCCGTTCACTGAAGTATTGATGATGATGAGGTTACCAATAATCATTTTCCGAATGAACAAAACATCAACCTAAACCTACTCAGCCTTTTCAAACATCAATCTCAAGGTCAGTTTTAAGACAAATGTGATTTTCAAAAATAATATTATTGGTATGTGCTTAATAACACATACCGTTTTCCATCAAAACCGGACTTAAATGACCAAAAACGTACCAAAAATACATTGTATTTGTATGTTTTCACTTATATTGTGCAGGAAACGGATATCCGAAAAAAGGACGAAAAATAAAGCAAAAACGACAAAACCGAGCACAAAATGAAAAAGTGTGGAAATAAAGACAAAGTCAAATCGAAGCCAAAGTCAACAAAAGTTAAAGTCAAAGTCAACCCCGACAAAGTCAACAATCAAAGCCCAAATTGAAGAATACTTAATGGGCCCACCCGTACCCATTAAATGGGCCGGGGTAACCCATTAAGAATGCATATGAAGACCCAAAGAACCAACGGGCCCAATTCCAATTTCTTTATATACCCGACCCAAATTATATTAAAGGGCCTATTTCACTTAACATTCATAAGCCCACTAACCCTTTAACTGGAAAACTCAGTTAGTCCTTTGGGACTAATTATGCAATTACAATATACACTTTCAGGGGCTTACTTTGCCACATCTCTAAACCTTTTAACACCACAAAGGACTAAGGTTGTAATAACCTTATAGACATTGAGGGACTATAACTGCCTAAATCCCAAACTTCTCCCCTGCTACAAGTTAAAAACAGAGCAACCCGCCAAAACCCCATAAACGACACTATTCACGTGTCTTCTTCCCCCCACCTCTACAACAAGACAAGACATCCCTCTCAAACCCTCACCCCACCTCACTAGAAGACATTAACAGCTTGGCAATCCTCTAGCACTCCATTGGACAAGAATTATCAAGGGATTGGATCGTTTGACTTTGAGACCAAGCAAAACCAATGGCCAAGATTGATTTTGAGCTATCTCTCTCACAACAAACACAAAGGCTTGAAGCTCTCGGCAAAGAAACACAGCAAGCTTAGATAGTTTTAGTATAAATAGCATAGTATAGTCTCTAGTTTCTTCTTGTCGAATTTTTGTATTAGAAGGCAAAAGCTTGTAATCAAATATTTGTACCATTTTTAATACTGTCTTTTTAATTTAATTGTCATTTAAATTCCTGTCTTTAAATTACTTGTTCTTTAATTTTTATGCAATTTACTGTTTTCATTTACATTATTGTCATTCAAGCTACATTGTCTTTTAAATATTGTCTTAAGGTTTTATAAAAGTTTTTGAGTCATTAAAAACTAATATAAAAGCTTATTTACTTTTCTGTTAAAAAAAAGTTCAAAAATCCAAAAAGAAAAATTCACAAAAAGAAAGCAAGGAGCAAGGTGTATTAAGGATGGCCTTTGGTTTAGTGCCTCATGGGAGGCTATGGGTTTTGTTTATAAGCTTTTGAAAGCTTATTTCATAGCCATAAGCTAAGGACCCTTGTAAGTTTTCTCTTTTTCCATTTTTGCTTATTATCACTGTTCATTTGCTTATTTTGTGCTTATTTGCTGCTTATCTTGCTTATTTCTGTTTGTGTATGCTTATTTGTCTCTTTTTAATGCTTTGATGTCATTTATTTTAAGTTTTCCTTAAAACTGCCAATTTTGCTTTGAAACTGCTCATATCTTTGTTGCTTATTCTAGTGCTTATTGTTTTGTTATTTTTGCTTATTTTAGCTTAACTTTGCTTGGTAAACATCTGTTTTTAAAACCTTTTGCTTAACTTGCCCTTTATCAGTTTTAAAAAGCATTTTAAAAGTTAAAGGGGTGTTTGGGTCAAGACCCAAAGTGGGTCATTTTAGGTTCAAAACCTATTGGGTAACCTTGGTTTCTTTTGGCTAGCATATTTAAGTGGTTTGTAGTGATTATAAAACAATGCATTCGCATGGCAATTATACTAACTAACATACAAGCTAACATGTAATTCAATCAAATCAATCACTCAGACACTAAGCAGACGACCTCAATCGCTCTCGGATCATACCAAATTCCTTATGGTTTCCTCTAGCCCAGGCCATAGATACCAGCAAGTAACCCTCCTGACTAGGTGATTGGTTTTAAACTAACACCTCTTATATACATAATATAAATAAAATGTATATAATAAGTATAATCTAAAAATAATCAATGAAACCGAGAAGTAATATAGAATATCCCGGGTCGTTTATCCCCAACGAGGCTGTGCTTGAGAATCGATACAGTCGGAAAATTGGAGTTTGAATGAGATTAATGATTTGGGAGTTTAGAAAGCTAAATTAATCAATAATAAGCAAAAACGATTGAGAAAAACCTAAAAATTATGAAATTATACTGAAAAACGAGAGCAGGAATCCCGAACAAGGGGTCAAAAACCTAAAATCTTAAAAATTAACCCTACAAAGAATTTTTTACTTCTAATCTACTCTAGGGGACTAATAATGAATAATAAAAAAGACTAGACCGAAAACGGAGTTAAAACGAGCTCTAAAATAAAAAAAACAAAAACGGGGGTAAATCCCGTTCTTTAAAAAGTACGATTTTGCAAAAATGACCCTACAAACGTTTTTATATTTTTCCTAAGTAAAAGATTATAAAAGAAAATTTTGCAAAAAAGAAAATTTTGCAAAAAAGAAAAATATTTTTTTGACTTTTTATTTATTTTTTATGAATTAAAAACATTTTAAAAGAAAATAAATTATAAAAATTAGTAAATGAACAGTAAAAATTACGATACTGGTCCTAGGAAAAATAAGAAAAAGTTGGCTGGCTTATTGAATAAGCCAATTAAATGGTGCAAAGTACAACTGAAAAAGTCTCAAGGGCAAACGGTTAACGGTTAGCTACAGTAACCCCCTTTTTTTATATAAACTAATTAAGCAGATGATAATAAGCATTTTATGTAACTATAAGATTTTACAAAATCTAATGAATAAGTGGAAAAAGTCAAATGCACAGATAGATTGCTTATATGGGTTAAATGGACTTAAGACTTTCTTTTACAGCTTTTAAAAAGGACAAATAAGCTAATTAAACATGAAATAAGCAAACATACTAAAACACACAAGTACATATGAACAATAGGAAGAAATTTAAAAATTTAATACCCTTATAAGTACGAGATAAGCAAAATGAAACAGACAGAAATGCTAGTTATCACAAGAGGCTTCATACATGGCCTTGGTAATTTTTGGCTTGTTAGACAATTTGAGCATAAAATGTGGGAAATAAGCAATCACAGACACAAAGGCACATACAATAAGCAAATGAGAACAAAAGCCAATGATTAAAAATCACACAATAAGCCAGAAAATCACCAATAAGCTAATGCCAACACTAGTTATGCAAAACAGACAAAAGGGCCAATTTGTGCTTAAAAATAAACACTAAAAGAAAAGACTTAAGTTCTGTGAGGCTTATAGGGCTTTTAGAAGAGCTTATAGGCTTTCTAGAAATGCAAAGGTAACAAGCATTGGATTAAAGATAGCAACGAAATAGAGTGAACAAGGTCACGGTTTGCAACAGGCACTTAAACAAGGAAAATTTTGCTAAAAAGAGTAGTTAAAAAATAAGCACCCACTAGGCTCAAATTTTTGAATAACTTGAAATGATTTAGACTAGTTTTACATTGAACTTGTGCTTAAATTTAAGGCATTAAAACAATTTTAAGCTGTGATTTTTGCAATGAAATGGGGTTAAAATTTGACTTTTGAGAACACTAAACTTATGATGACAGATTAAAAAGAAATGCCAGTAAGACCAAAGGGACATAACTACTAGTTGTTGACACTCACAAATGACACAATTTTAAGTCTAAACATAGGATTTAAAAACTTAAACAAATAAGCTCATTAAAATGATTTTAACACCAACAGATTGAGAAAAATAAGGGGAAAATTGAAAACCATACTTTTTTTATAACTTAAAATTTGGAAAAATCAGATTCAATAATTGACTTAATAAGATTTGCAAAGTTGGCCAAAATGACTTCCAACCATTAAAAATCTTTTTTGACCATTTAAGGGCTTTATGCCAAACACTCCTTAAAAATTTTAGAACAAGATTTTAGGCTGATATTAAGAGGTTTAAGAAAAACTTTTGGAAAACAGATAACAAGAAGCAACTGTTAAGCTAGAATAAGAAATAATGACAAACAAATCAACACTCAAATAACCTATAAGCTACATGTAGGTTATAAGCTATATTGAGGCTGTTTTAAGCTTACATTTAACTAAGTAATCAAAACAAGCAATAAGGTAGCACATTTATGTATAAAAGAAACATAAATAAGGCAATAAAGCAAGACATAAGCTGAAATTAAAGCTATGCTACAGTAACTAGGTAAAAAGATGAAAATAAAGAAAATTTACTTTGGGGGGACCTTGCTCGTTAAACTGGGTTAAACAAAATAGTCCTTCAAGCTCCAGCTTATATAAAACAAAGCTGGTGAGGGTATATAAGCTACTCCTTATTTAGCTTATCATCCAATATTCATTGAGGTACTTTGGGGGGAGGATTTTTTTTTTATTTTATATTTTTTTATATTTTCTTACCTAATTTTAACATTTTTAAACAAACAATCTGATTGTTGAGAGCTTATAAAAGAGTTTATGAATGCTTTTAAATACTTAGTATGAATTTTGAATTCAAAAGAGCTTGAAAATAGAATTCTTCATAAACAAAATTTCATTAAAACTTTAAATATATTACAATATTGAAAGTTATACTACTGAAAAACTTATAAGCTTAAAACTAAGTTAAAAAGACTAAAAAAACTAGATAAAAACTAGGTGCCAAAATGGCTACAAGCTTTCCTATTTTATACTACTCGGATGAAGGTTCTAGAGGTGTGCTTCTTCATAGACACAGCTTGGCTTGTGTTTGTTGTGTGAGGAGATCATAAGCTTTATCTTGGCCCTTGATTTAGAGTGTTGCCCAAGTTGTATAATCTCAGCCCTCCTTTTTCTTTAACCAATAGTAGATTAAGGGATTGCCAAGTGGACAAGTCCCATGTGGGTGTGGGGCTAGGTGGTGGTGACCATTTTTGGACGGGTATGAATAGTATTCGAGGTGTGAGAGTGACAGGAAGAGGGGGGTTGGGTTTTGGAGGGAAAAGGTTGAAGGAGATAAATAGTATTTGTTGTTTAATTGGAACAGGGGTGAGGTTTGTAGAAATGGCAAAAAGAGTCCTTCAAAGTGTATGTGTGTATTACATTTTAAGTCCTTGTGGTGGTGTGAAGGTTTTGGAAAATGGCAGAAACAACCCTTCATAGTTATATATGTAATTGCACGAGAGGTTCTTGTGGTATAACTTTGTGGTTTGGGCAGAAATGGCCCCCCAACTTCTTTTGGGCTTTTATTAATTGAAGAGGGTATTGGGTTTGGATTTGGTTTTGGGCCCGTATGGTTTATAAAAATGATTGGGCCCATTTGGTCTTCAAGTGGTATACTAAAGGGCTTTCCCGGCCCATTAGATGGGTTCGGGCGGGCCCATTAAGTATTCTTCGATATCGGCTCGGTTTTGACTGTTGACTTTTGCGGGTTGACTTTTGACTTTGACTTTGGCTTTTCCATGCTTTTCCATTCCGTGCTTGGTTTTGTCGTTTTTGACTTGATTTTTCGTCCTTTTATCGGATATCCGTTTCCTGCACAAAATAAGTGAAAACATACAAATACAATGTATTTTGGGTACATTTTTGGTCATTTAAGTCCGTTTTTGATGGAAAAGGGTATGTGTATTTAAGCACATACCAACAACAAAGTTTGTACAAAGAAAAAGAATGTACCTTTAACAGTTTCATATATGTACCAAACTGATAGACATCACATAAACCTTTGGACCTGAACAGTGCTTGCAGACAAATTTAGACCTGAACTAATTTCAACGGATATATAATCTTTATTGTCATGTATGATTGCAGCTTGTAGTATTAGATACAATATGAATTATGAATTCGTACCTTCTACAACACATCGATAATAATTCGTGCTACTAATAACAGTTGTGCAACTCCATATGGTAAAGTTTAGACTATTGATCCTGCATATAATACGATTAATCTTTAGCATATAAATACTGATAATTACGTTAGTGTAAATACCTGTCAATGATGACATAACTGAAGTTAGTTACAGAAGCAAAGTGTACTATCACAACATTCTAATTCTAGACTTGATAAAAGAATCTATCTATACATGTAATAAAAAGTAAGCTACAACGTCACATGATTGTCCCTTGGCCCAATGAAAACACTTAAAACGCCAGCAGTATTATTAATACTCTAGCAGTATTAACAATACGCCAGCAGTAATAACTCTGCTAGCAGTACTAACTTCTGCTAGCAGTACTAACTTCTTAAGCCTGGCAGTATTAACTTCTAGTTGGGCTCGTATCACCCAACTGTAGCAATAAAGCCCAAAAAGCAGTAGTAATATACACGAACCATGGCAGCATTAAATCACAACATGCAATACCATTCCTTGTGCCAAACAGTTTTAACTTTTATACTGTTTTAATATTATAACAGTACTAATATACTCGGCAGTATTAACATCCTATTCTTTAAACAATATTAAACGTAGCTTGGCAGCACTAACCTTCAATGCTCGAACAGTAGTAATAACATCCAAGCAGTTTTAATGTTTCATTAGCAGCACAAATATTACATGGCAGCATTTTTTTAATCTCACAAGGGCTTAATTATCAAAGAATTGAGCCTTGGGGAGTAAACATGTGTACAAGTAACAAAAGCTGATAAACACTTGAGATATTTAAAGAATTATACCTGTTATTCGAAATAGAATTGATATGATAGTCATGTGCATGAGCATACACTCTTCTACATCTTGCAACAAGGTTGGTCTCATTGCTAGTTACTGCAATGTTACCCTTAGGTGTTACACTATTGAGAAAACCAAAGCAAATAACATGAGCTAAAAATACGATCACACTGCTAACCAACATGGGTGCATCAGGCGCACCCAAACGGGTATGTTTTTAGAACGTCTTGAAAACAGGTCAGTTGCCTCACCTTTTGCTGTGTTAAAATATGTTTACAAAACTAAACTGTTGCAAACTTACAATCAAACAATTTTTAAAGTTATATTGTATACATATTAAATGACTTTGACCCGCTAGACCCATTTGACCCATTTCCTTTTAGTTCTATATTTTAGCTTAAGCCATTTGATTTGGATATACATCATAAACCATATTGAATTTCAGCAAGTAACAACACACATTTGCAACCATTAAAATACACTAAACGACCCTAAAGTTCAGCAACTAACGACACACATTTGCAGCCATTAACATATAGCGAAAGACCCAAAATTTCAGCAAGCAACGACACATGTTTGTATTAACTAAAGGAGATATATCTGAGAACAAGCTAGCAAGTTGAACATTTTCACATATTCCACTATGCTTGCACTCCAACTGATGGTACATTTTTCCAATAGCATATTAGATCTTAAAACTTGTTTTTGGTGGCAATAGGGGCGCAAACGTTACTAGTTTCATAGGTTTATAAGTTATGAAAGACAAATTGGAGAAAATAAGTTCAATGGCTACAAATTTTACCACAACAATTTCTTATCTCTACTTTCTTTCCTAACTTGATGAACGACAATCGTACCTGTTCTGGTGATATTATCTCAGCCTTGTGTCTTAAGTTATGGTGATACTTAGGTTGTCACTCTTAGAAAAATATAAAAGAAGTACTAAAATTAAATAAAGTTTAAGTCTTTTTGTAAGGCTTGTACTGCTACTTATAAATGGTGTGTTGGTTATTTGTTGTGATGCTTACCAAGACCAATAGAAGATGCAATGCCAAGAGCCACCCACCACCCACCACAATCCAAATCGTAGATATTCAACAAGCTCTTCAACATGCTGCAAAAACAGGTGAAGCATATACAGTCATTTAAAATTTGCACTAGAAACATCCAACTAAATGTTTGTTGCCATTAACATACACAAATGACCCTAAATTTCAGCAAGAAATGACACATGTTGCAGCCAATAACATACACTAAATGACACTAAATTTCAGCAAATAATGACACATATTTGCAGCCATTAAAATGCACTAAATGACCATAAAGTTCAGCAAGTAACGACACGTGTTTGCAGCCAATAACATACACTAAACGACCCTGAATTTTAGCAAGTAACGACAGAAATTTGCAGCAATTAAAAAACACTAAATGACCCTAAATTTCAGCAAGTAACGACTCACATTTGCTACCATTAACATACACTAAATGCAACCAAACTTCAGCAAGTAACGACACACGTTTGCGGCCATTAACATATACCAAAGGACCAGAAATTTCAGCAAGCAATGACACATTTTTATTACCATTCACATACACCAAATGACCTTAAATTTCAGCAAGAAATGACACAAGTTTGCAGCCAATTACATACACTAAATGACACTAAATTTCAGCGAGTAACGACTCACATTTGCTGCCATTAACATACACTAAATGAAACCAAACTTCAGCAAGTAACGACACATTTTTGTTGCCATTAACATATATCAAAAGACCTAAAATTTCAGCAATGAACTACATATGTTTGCTGCCATTAACTGCGTTTGAAAGCTTTTTTGAACATCAATTACTCCTTTCTAAAGTCCGCTTCATGTTCACTACAACATAAATGGAGCAAATTGTTAGCAATCCAAATAATAGCAACATGAAACTTAGAATAGACATCATCTAAAAAAGGCTAGAAAGGTTCTTCAAATTAGTAACATATACACAATCTAGTTTCTCGCATCCATCCAACTTATAAAAAACATAGATAATATCTCTCTAGTGATGAAAGAAACAAAAAATAACTCATATGGACAAAACGACACCAATGGTTCAAAATATACGCAGTCAATACAATATTAAATATTAGTCAAACATAGCAGTAATGTAAAATTCGTACTAAAAATCACTAAAGAACTAAGCAGACCCATGAACACTTCAAATTGAAGATATAATACCTTATTAGTGGATAATTAAACTTTAGATTGGCAACAATGGACAGGTGATGGTGTATACAGAGACAATAGAGAATGTGAGATGTTATTAAGAAAATAAGTTTGAGGAAAATAAAGTGAGATGAAGGTGTAATTTTATTTTAGGGAAATAGGATTTAAGATCTCAGATTAGGATAACCCTAGATGGAGGGAAATTTATAGATTGTTTACATAGTTTACATAACAATCTATGAATTGGCTATGTTGCGTGAGCTCGTTTTTGACTAGGTGTAGCTTTAGGTCACTTTGTTTGTTTTCTTACTTGGGAACCTTTTGAATGACGAAGTGAGACCAAAGGAACATCATCATCATCATCATCATCATCATCATCATCATCTACTAACTTTTCATTTTCATATGATTTTGATATATTTAAATTTGGTGAATCAGACTTCATAAATACCACATCATCATCATCATCATCTCCCTTTATATCAGTCTCAGAGCAGCACTCTCTAGGAATATTTACTCCATCAAACTCACTGCTAGACTGCTTTAATTTGTCAATTTTTTTACTACAGCTTCCTATAAAAGAGCAAATAGTTACATCAGTTATTATATACCTGATATAGCATGCACAATTAAGAAGTTGCATATGACTTCCACCTCATGATGATTAAGAATAGTATTTTTAACAAAAAGATCTCTCAAAATTTTATAAAAACAAGTATGTGGCTGTTCGTTGAATATTTTTTAAAACAAACAGGAAATTTAACTCGTAAAGATGAAGGTTTTGCCAACCGCATAAGGACGCACCCTATATATCATAGGAAACTATCTAAACTTATTTGGTTGGGTTGTGTTTTAGCAAAAAGGAGAACATGTCAAACCAATAGAAAATCTCCCTAAGTTGATGATTAACGCATAAAACCTCCAAAATCATTCATTTCAGAGATTTAATATATAATTATTCATGAAAATATAGTTAGTAATACAGTTCTACAAAAACGTACATAAAATCAGGGTTGCATGTCAAACCCAACCCGCTCAGACCCATTGTGATCCTATTAGTAGACCCATTACCCAACTCACATGCACCTGATAGGTAGAGCCGTAAAGGTCAGGTATAAGATTCAAACTCATGAAATTTAGTTAAAGATGAGATTTCAACCACTTGTGCAAGTCCAGATGGGCCAGTTAAAATGTCTATATAATATAAAATTTACAAAACACTTGAAAGTTTGCTAAGTAGATAACACTATTTTCATTACCTAGCCTCTTCAGCGTTATCAAATATGATCATTTGACTATAATGCATATTCTCCAGTGCAGATAAAGAACTTTGTCTTGTTGTAGTATTCTAATAAGCGGAAAATTTGTCACTAGTTGATCTTTCCAATCTTTCTCTAGCTTTGACACGTGCTTTTTCTAGTCTTACTCAGGCCACTGCTAGTTCTTGTGGTCTGAACTGTGCAGTTGCCCTTTCAACAGCAGTTTGTTCTGCTTCCTCCTAGTTTTAGCAAATGCCCATTCATAACCTTCAGGTATACATTAGATGCATGAAGAGGGAAGATAAATATACCAGTATCTCAGGTTATCATAAACGAAGACAAATATACAAGTTTCTCCATTGTTTTCTCCTTTTCGCAATAATTATTTCCTCCATTTAATCTTGATATACATAAAAACAAACTTTAAATACACCATCTACATATGAATTGAGAATTGAGTATCGATGTGGATATATATTTTCAAATTATAATCCTCTAATATTTATGAGGTACACCTCAGTTACTAATGGCAGTTACACTAATTTTCATGAACCCAAGCTCTCATCCTGTGTGATACCAATAACAGAATATCAAGCAAGTCTTTTAGATATTGTATTGAAAATTAGACGACTAACAGATCTAAACTTGAAAGAATGGATGCACATAAACATAAACCATAACTTTTAGCTAAACATATAAAATTAACAATAAATACCCTAACTTTCAGTTAGATCCCTAATATACATACAACTTAATCACATAAATTTCAAACTTAACCATATATGACATTTGGTCACACTGTTCAAGTGTGTGACATATATTTGTCACTTTTAAATGTATATCGTGACTAATGCTTCAAACTTACTTTTCAGTTGTCAGACATTTCAAATTCATATGTGGCTAAATATTCAGCAAAAAAATAGCAGTCACTTTTAAATAATGTGTGACAAACTTGACTATATGATTTAGCCACATACACAATTACTTCATGTGACCATATATGGATTTTGGTCACACTGTTCAATTGTGTGACATATATTTATCACATATGTATATATATAGTGTGACTAAGGTTTCAAACTTATTTGTATCTGTCACACGTCCCAAATTATAAGTGACTAAATAATCAACAAAAAAATACCAGTTATGTCTAGTCACATAAATATTCAAATGTGTGACAATGAAATTCTGAAATGCTCAAACAAAATAAGTTCAAGTGTGGCTGTTTATTTTATCCTGGTACATTTAGTCACATAAATATCTGACTGTGTGGTCGTTCAAAAAATAGCATGTGTGGCGAAATATCGGATTTGTACTAGTGATCGTTCAGTTTTTGGTATCATTTGTTAACTCGGTTAGTTTACCTTGGCTAAATTATTCGTCTTACATACGGACCGTGAATAATGGAGTTCGCAAGCAGTTTTTCATTTGTTTTGCTCTTTGCATAACGAAGAGGATGACTAGACCATGGAACATAATTTTCTTTGTTAAGCATAGGAGGACGGTTTTTGGAACCAGCAGCATAGATGTCTTGTTGAGTCGACATTGCAAAAATTCGTGTGTGAAAATATAATCTTAATGGATTAAGTGGAGTTGTAGTTTTTTATTTAAATGCCTATAAAAATATTAAAAAAATATTATGTGTACCCGTATATATGGAGATAATTTTTTTTAAATTTGATGCCATCAATAATCTATTATTTCTATAAACGGATACGGCAAAAAACGCTTATTTCCAGTGAATGCATCTTACAAAGGGTATGAGATGATAAATAGTAATGCGATATAATATGACGAAGATGGGAATCAGTGGAAATGACAAATGTTTTGTCATTTTTATCTAGAATATTGTATAAATTTGATATGTTACGATGCTTTGTGACCAAAAATAGAGGAATACTACAGAAAAAGAATAGATTTGGAAATAAAAACTTTGCATATGCTCATATCAAATTCAATGGGTCATTTCCTGGAAAAGAAATTCTTTTTTTACCTTGTTTATGTTTACTCCATAACACCAGCAGTAGCCTTCAAGCCGGCCCTGCATGGGTCAGCATCCCCTGCCCCTTCTCTATCGGGTCTAAGTGTCTAACTGGTCAGCTTATAATAAACATACCCTTTGTTATCTGATATATCGTCACTAATATTAGCTGCACTATTTTTACGCCTACTTTACTTCTACGGATGATGAAACAGATCAAGTTCTTAATCCTTTTGCTAAGGAACTTTTCTGCGGGTAATACACTAATACTAGATATTATATATCAAACTATAACTTATTTGTAGTTTGCTTAAAGTTATAAAGTTGCTCCTATACTATATGCAAAAAATGGTCGGGATGTGCACTGTTTGTGCACTATTTGGTCTCTCAAGTATGTAATTTTCACCGAACTACTTTGATTGATGATTTATGTACTTTACTCTTAACACAATCGTGAGGGTGTTTAGGATCGCTTATATCTACTGCTTGTGCACCTATAAAGTATAAGCAACTTAAATGTTGCAGTTAAGGAAAATAGTGTTTGGATAATGTTATAAATTATCGAAATAAATGTATTTTGGAGTAGAGAAAATTAAGTACGTTTAACGATTTGCATGACTTTTTTTATAAGCTTCTAGGTTATATGTGACTTATCGCTTTTGACTAGCTGCAATGTTTGATCACTTCATTCGTTTATGTTTTGCTTCACACCAGTATGCAGTAGTTAGTTGGCATGTCGTAATATGTCTTTGCAAGAGCATCTTACTGTCACGCAGCCTTGTTCATGGATTCTAAAGAACTTTTTATCCGTTATTTTGTTTGCATGGTTTGGTTAGAATTATTTGCAGCATTCCATCTCTTTTAAGCTAAGATGGTAAATGTTAAATGATGTCTCATATCTAGCGAAAAATCTGTTATTTTACTACGTGTGTTATCGCGGTTAATAATTGTGTATGGAATCCAGTCGCGAGCGTAACGACACTAGACCGGGCATTATTATGAGCAGGTAAAATGGCCCATTAGGCCTAAAGTAGCTTTTTAAGCAAAAGAAAAAGCTGAAAGTGCATCACGAGAGCTTATGTTGTGTTGTTGTTTAGTGATTCCTGAATAATTGAAAGAGACTGGAGAGGACTTGATTGGGATCAGAAGTTATTTGTTGGTTTTTGGGTGTGAGAAAATGATAGGAAAGAAAGTGAATATGATATAGCAAGGACAAAGCTTATAAATAATGAATTACATTTAATTTTTGTTTTTCTGCCTACTATGAGTAAGCTACTTCAAAAATTATTAATATGAGTAACCTACCTTTAAAAAGTTACCTAAGATGTCATGTGTACAATCAAAGTTAACTTTTTTGTTTTTTTTAATTTTTAATTAAAAATAATATTATTTTTTTAAATAAAGTAAGAAAAAAATTTAAAACAAAAATTTTTAAATTTTTATTTACTCTATTTAAAAATTTAAATAAAGTACGAATTTTTTTTAAATAAAGTACGAAAAAATTTAAAAATTAAAAATTACTTTAATTAACGCAAGAATTTTTTTTAATTTTTTTTAAATTTTAAATTACTTTAATTAAAGTAATTTAAAATTTCAAATAAAGTACGAAATTTTTTTTTAAATTATAAATTTTTATTTAAAAAAGAAAAATTAAAAATTACTTTATTTAAAATTTTTTCGTACTTTATTAAAAAAAATTAATAATTTGTTTTAATTTTTTCTTACTTTATTTTAAAATAAAATTATATTTTTTAATTAAAAATTAAAAAAAAACAAAAATAAATTAAAAAAAATAAAAATGTTGACTTTGACTTTGACTGTACACATGGCATCCTAGGTGACAGCTGAAGTGTACAAGAAAAAACAATGGTTACACATTTTGGTGACTTTTTAAAAGTAGGTTACTCATGTTGATACTTTTTGAAGTAAGTTACTCATAGTAGCACAAAACAAAAATTATGTTACTCATTTATAGCTTTTGTCCATATAGGAATTGCACCCTTACTTCACCAACTTTGGGAGTGTTATGTCTATTACTAGCAACCACTATATCAAGTAGCCGTAAATCTTGGGGCAGTCAGAAAGTTACGATTGAGATGGCAAATTTTGATAATTTCTAAAAATTATATTATAAATCGTCTCGTTAGGAGGGAAAATAACAAAAATATCTTTTTCTCTAGAGGGGCACGTACCCCCTCCTGTCTTCGCCTATGTGTACATCTTAATTTGATATGTGAACTTAACACTTGTTTCTCTAAACACTTGTTTGATACGTGAACTTAAAAAAATATCATTAAATGTCACAAATTTCATAAAGTGTTACAATATGAATATTCTGATTTTTTATCACGTTTAAAATAGTGGCATGAGTCGCTATTTGACATGGGACAAATCTCAAATTTATTTTTCAAGGCAATGAAGAATGTTTCATTAGGCTGGTGACATGGTGACCGGAAGGAGCACAAGCAACGTATATTTTATCTGACATCTTAGCTTTTTCTCTTTTACGACCGACATGCAACCAACTTGGCATAATAAAACGACCGACTTTACAAAAAACATACCCACAAAATTCCATTTTATATGATTAAACACACACATAAATCAGCAAGTGACCAACACACATTGGTTGCATATACGAATCACGTCTCAAAGAAAAACCAATCACCGACCGAGTCGAGATGTATGCTCACAGTGGGAGCGACCGAGTCGAGATGTATGCTCACAGTGAGAGCGACCGAGTGGGTCGACCTTGCCATTGTGGACAACCTTAGAAAAACAGAAAAAAAGTAGAGGGAAGTGCAAAAATTATCCCTGTGGTTTCTCAAAAAACTGTCTCACGTCCCTCGTTAAAAATTTGCCCAAAACACATCCTCCGTCAATGTTTTGAGGCACGATACATCCCTTGGACTAACAGTGCAAATTTTTTTCCGTTAAGTATTAACGAGGGTTTAAAAGGAGGGTATTGTTGTCTTTTTGCTGCCACAGGTATGTATCGTGAACATTTATTTTTAAATAATATTTTTTTTAGTTTTTGTTTGTTTTTTAATTTTGTTTAAAAAAAATAACTTTTTTACATTATTATTCGTAAAAAATATTTAAGATTTTTTTACATTTTTTTAAAAAATTTCGCACTTTTTAAAATCTTAATTTTTTGAAAAAAATTCAAATTTTTTTTTGTACTTTTAAAATTTTTAAAAAATTTAATTTTTTACGTTATTATTCGTGAAATTTTTTTACAAAACTTTTTAAAAAATTGTACTTTTTAAAATCTTAGTTTTGTAAAAAAAATTTAAAAATTTCGTATTTTTTAAAATCTTAGTTTTTAAAAAGTACAATTTTTTTTAAAAGGTTTTGTAAAAAAGTGCGAAATTTAAAAAAAAAATATTTTTTAAAAAAGTGCGAAATTTTTTATAAAATTTTTAAAAGTTTTGTAAAAAAATTTAAAAAGTTTTTAAAAGTACGATTTCGGTTAGATTATTTTTAAATTTTTTTTAAAAGTGCGAAATTTAAATATTTTTACGAATAATAATGTAAAAAGTTATTTTTTAAACAAAATTAAAAAACAAACAAAAACTAAAAAATAATTTTTTTAAAAAAATTTGCACCGTTAGTCCAAGAGATGTATCGTGCCTCAAAACATTGACGGTGGATGTGTTTTGGGCAACTTTTTAACGAGGGAAGTGAGACAGTTTTTTGAGTAACCACAGGGATGATTTTTGCACTTCCCTCTAAATTTCTATTATCTTAAAAACCCGAAAAAATGACAAAGTTATATAGTTTTAAGATTATTAAATTGTAATTATACAATAACCCGGTGAATAAACAAAAACTATACTTTTACAAATGAGATAACTATTTTAAGTCAAGGAAACAAAATACTAAATTATAAAACATTACTTTATAATTCCCGACTAGAAGATAAAATCATAACTTTTGTAAAAACTTTAAAAACATCGTTTACATAATTCGTAGCTTTAAACGTACGTTTACTTTTATGTAAGAACTTTTATTAATTTAAATTGGTGATTTCCGAACACGTGTCAAATCATTTTGTTCCAATTATTCTCTCACGTTTCTTATATAATACTTGCAAAGTATTATATACTTTGACTACTTTATTTTTCTCGTCATTTTTCTTATATATAATACGCGCCGTGTATTATATGCACTCCGAATTATTCTTTTGATTGTTTGTCTTTGTTATATACTTCACGATACGAATTATATACTTGTTTATTTTTCATATGTAATATATACGGACTATATTACATACTTTGCTTTTACCTTTCGGTTTATTTTATTTAACCAACCACCAAACTGCTACAACTTGAAATCCAAATCCTTTATCAACGTGTCGCGTTGATGTACTCATCCATTGGAAAACCCAAATTCATCATCCTTAACTAGTGGGACATAGCCGATAAGATAAACTGCAACTTATGGTCGAGCCGTTCCAGTTTCCGTTGTGCTTTGCTTAATATTTTCTACCAATTGTTCTACAACTTCGAGGTGAGTTCATAGCTCCACGTTTTACTTGTTTTATATTTACCTTATAACTTTTGGGGTGAGAACATGCTCGTTTACAAACTTGTTTACTCTAATGATTATAAACTTTTATAAATGTTCGTTTGCAAACTCGGTTACACGATTGATATCACACTTTGTTTTACTTATAGATGCAATTACTTAAAGCCTTTCTTTTGGAAATACTTTGGTTACTTTACTATAGACACAGTTACTTTACGTTACATTTTCCTGATTACGTGTTGCCTAAGTTGGGAATAGACCACTAATGCCCGAACTATCACGAACCGTTAATTTATTAACCGACCGTACTAGTTAAGTGAGCGCTTACTAGATTCCGGAGACACGAACAAACGGATATATACCATGTCGGATTTCACTAGGTGATCTTGGTCAGATACCTCTAGGGCAGTTGTTTTCTTGTTTAGCATATAATATGCTACTTTAAATTGAGCTTCGGTGTCATGAGTTTAGCACAACAGTAAACACCTTTTATGTGAAGTTGTATTTGTTATAACTGTCACATGTGTTTGTATAACTTGTGATCCACACTGCTTTCGTTGAACGTTTCTGATTACTAAATGCTTTTCATAATACTGTGAGTGAAGCAGTATTCACTAAACGTTTTTTTGATTCTTGCAAATTCTTTACTTAAATCTATGAATTCACCATCTTCATGTTGACGTTTTAAGCATGTTTTTCAGGTGCTTAGCTTTGGACATCTCTGATGTGCTATGTGGAGTCTACGTGCAATATGATATTATCTTTCAAGACTTTGTTTCTCATTCATACTCGCTGCCTTTTGAAAACCAAATTATGTTTCCGCTATGTTTTACTTACGCTTCCGCAAATGTTTAATTTCTTTTGAATCTTGTAAAACTTATCTATTTTAAATAATGCAACGAGTTATGATTTTCAAAACGTCCATTAGTGGTCGTTCCCTCGTGCTTTGTGTGATGTATATTATGACGTCACGCCTCCGGACACATGTTTCCGTCCAGGCCCCGTCTGGGGGTGTGACATTATGCATGATTCCACACATTCAAAGGCACATCATCTACGAACAGCGTTATCTATAAAGAAGTCTTTTAACGACTTTAAGTGTTTTTTCCTTCCTTATTTAATTGCAATCAAATATATGCTACTCTTTTTACATTCTACAACATCATGTTTTTTACTTTTTCATCATATACTATTTTATACAAGGCTTTACATTGTTTTCCGTCTTCTATTATCTTAAAAAAGTTATATATAGCTTAAGAGTTCTCTTTTTTTTAAAGTTTATTATGTATACTTTGTTATATTTACCTTTATCCTTTAATAATCTCTAAAGCCGCCCATCCGACGGGCCTTGAGGCTAGTATATATATATATATATATATATATATATATATATTATATATAATATATATATATATATAAATATATATTATGTGTGTGTGTGTGTTTTAGTTTGGATTTTTTTACTTTTTATATTACAAGTCCACCATTTTTTACCATTACAATAACCTTTGTGTAATTAGTGTTCAATAATTTAGATCCATCTATTTCACTTCCATTGTGTAAATAAAATTTCAAGAACAACAAAATAAATTATAAAACTATATAATTTAATTTATGAACAAATAAATCAACATCTAGATAAATAAATTAACCAACACATGTAGTATACCAAAATAAGTATTTTCTCACATTCTATCATTTTTTTGTAAATCATTTTCACCATGTGTATGTATCTACTTGTTTATGTATAAATCTTGATTTTTTTGTAAACTTTGATAAAATATAAACTAAGTGGTGATTTAACTTGATAATTAAGATGTTTATAAGAAAATAAGTAGAATGAAAGTATGAGGATTTTAGTATGAACCTTGAGTGAATGATGATGATGAAATGAACACAATCTAAACCTAAATCAAACCCAAATGTTTGTTACTAACCTAAGCCCTTGTAAATACTTATAGAAATCAAAACCCAAATGTTTCTTGTGTCCTTGTTCTTGGCCGGTTATAAGAGAGAAACAAGAGAATGAGTTGAATTTTTGGCAAGTGTTAAGTGTAAGAAATGAACTAGTTGTATGCATCTTATATAGAGAAAATATCTAGGGGACAACAAGCTCAAATCATGCAAGAAATTAAGGAGGGGGTGTGGGCTTGTGTAAGAAAAGTGTAGGATGATTGAGTGTGTAAGTAACTTGTAAGAAAGTTGGTGTTGAATGTGCATCTTAGCTAGATATTTTAGCACATGGTATAAACTAGCAAATGGTATTATGTATAAACTAGTAATGTGGTAAATACTTGTGTATATAACACATAGGTGCCAGTTTTGGCTATGTTTTGGGTAAGAAATAATAAGCTTTGGGTATTGTATATAATTGTGGGTATTTGTTGAAGTATAGAAGGGTAAAATGGTTTACATGCATGCGTAAATGCAAATTATTGCGAAACGTAAACGTTTTACGTAACATATAAAAATAAAATACGAAAAGTTATAAAATATCTTCGTAAAAATAATATAATACTTATTTGATGTAAACTTTTATTTGTTTGATGTTGGTTTACGTTGATTGTTGATTTTTAGTTTACGCGATTTAACTAAACGGTTGAAATTAAAAGTAAACGCGTGAAAGTTTTAAATAAATAGTTGAGAGTTTATTGACGTAAAATGACCTGAAAATGTGGGTTGTCACATTTATAGCGTAAAGCATTTTCCCTCTTTACATTGTGGAACTCTCGAATTGATTTTATTCGAGGCTTAGAGTCTCTACGCCGTAAAGTGATAAATACCCTTACGCCGTAGAGACGTTGAAGAATGTTCATTTTATGTTTAATTCAGCTTTAACTGTATTTGGTTTACTTTTTGTGCAAGTTTTACTTCCCTAAAAATACCAGGCTTATTATCATTGTTATGGAATTATTAATTATTAATAAAATTGTGTTTTAGAGTTATTCTCTTGTTAGGGTTTCATTCCTTAGAGGTTTTATCTTTATTATTAGTCTTTTGATTAAGGTTAACAAAATTTGCTTTCGAGTCTTGCGTTAGTTTACATCTAGTGATTGTTAGTATCTTGGATGGTGAATAGTGTAGTAGATCCAAATACCCGTACTGTTGGTGGGGTACGATCAACCGAAGAGATGGATTGTGTGATCAATGTCTTGCATATAAATTAGTGAGTATGTCCACTATACTTGAAGAGATCTAATCCATGATCAAGGGTTGGTGGTAGTGGAACTCACGCAAATCTTGAGGAGACAAGGCAAGTATCCAATCATGATCAATACATTGAAAACATGAAGAGAATGATTAAAGACAGGTTTTTACCCTCAAATGTTGAACAAATTTTATCTCAACAATATCATACTTGTTTTTAAGAGAAAAGAACAGTGGTCGAATACACGAGTAAGTTTTTGAGGTTACAAGCTATGTGTAACTTGAAGGAATCTAAAGAACAAACTATTGCTAACTATATTAATGGTTGAATTAATTAATCTAAAATAATCTATGAAGGTAGAGAAATCAAGAAAAGCTGTAAATTAGGAACTTCATTGACAGAGAATTTAGATTTGAATTCTACTCAATTAAACCAATATTATCAAATTTAATTAACTATTAGAACTGATATATCTTCAAGTTTGACTTCTTCTGTTTTGGCTAGTGGTAGTGATGTGATAAAGCCGGTTATTGCTAAGAAGACGAGTTTCAATACCTCCTAAATGTTTTAGGTTTGGTTTACCGAGTCATATATCGAATGAATGTCCTAATAGAAAATTGAATGCTTATGCTGGGGAAAATCATGAAGGAGACATGAGAATTGATTTTGGTGATGATTTGAGACATATTGACGAATCTTCTCAAGTTGAATGTGACGTTGGGAATTTTATGGTGCAACGTACTTTGTGTTCAACAAAGTTAGAAGATTTTTCACAAAGAAATAAGATTTTCAAAACAAAGTGTTTGATTGACGACAACGCTGGTTGGTAAGATCAATTAGGGAGCGATGGGAAGAATTGATGTTGGGGGGGTGATGAGTTGAGGGTATTTTAATTGATTACGATGGTGGAGGAGTAATTATTAGTTGGGGTGGGATTTAGTATCGACAACGTTATTGATGGAGGAATTTGTGAAAATCTAGTTTCAAGGGAGTTAGCGAATACTTTGAAGTTACTAACCAAACAACATTCTAATCCGTATAAGTTAGGCTGGATAAAGAAAGGTCTTGAGGTAAAGGTGAGTGAGGTTTGCAAAATTCCAATTGCTATTGGAAGTTCTTATCGTGATGTGGTGTCTTGTGATGTCGTGGACTTAGGTGCTAGTCTTGTTTTGATTGGAAGATCATGGAAACATGATGTGGATGCAATACATAGGGGTAAGAAGAACTTTTATGTGCTTAGTTGGTATGGAAAGAACATAGTTATTCTT
This sequence comes from Tanacetum coccineum, assembly GCA_026074375.1. Lineage (NCBI taxonomy): Eukaryota > Viridiplantae > Streptophyta > Magnoliopsida > Asterales > Asteraceae > Tanacetum > Tanacetum coccineum. The sequence goes on from BQNB010029799.1 coordinate 32,724, forward strand.
CCCAATGGTAGACCGCTAGACTTGAATACATTGTTCATTCGCCCATTGATTGGAGATAGTGAGAACCCGAAGGCGAGTTCTTTTCAAGTGAGGGAGAATGATGAGAAACAAGATTCAAGGTCAAGAAAAGTAGAAGTTGTGACCTCTACGACGTAAAGCCTTTCCCCTCTCTATGCCATAGTGCTCTCGAATTGGATTTTATTGAAGGCTTAAAGTCTTTACGCCGTAAAGCGATAAATGCCTTTACACAGTAGAGACGTCGAATTCTAGAATGTTCCTTTCATGTTTAATTCATTTTTTTTTATCATATTTTGTTTACTTTTCCTGCAAGTTTTACTTTCATATAAACATATAACTTATTATCATTGTAATAAAATTTTGTGTTATTAATAAAATTGTGCTTTAAAGTAATTATCTTGTTAGAGTTTTATTCTGGAAAGATTTTATATCTAGGAGGTTTTATCTTCATTATCAGCCTTTGAATTAGAGTTAACAAAATTCGTTTTCACGTTTTACGTTAAACACTTCTATGGCCACAACACTGAGTAAATAATGTACGCCTCTTGATTACAAAAATGTGCGTAGCTGATTGTGAGCCGATTTAGGTTATCAGATATTAAACTTTTACCACCCACGTAATATGACAAATCTATGCTTCATGTTGTTCCAACCTAAGTAAATACTGCATGACATATCTATGCTTCAATGTTGTTCCAAGTGTCTTCTAATATATGAAATCATATATTACTCAACTACTAGTGTTTCATATAAAATTTGCATATTATAACCGGCCGGATTAATTAAGCTTACATTTTTTAATATTTATTTAGTTTTTCTATTTAAAAAAAAAACAAATAGAAATGAAGTTGTGGACAAAGAACGATACTTCTTTGACTATATGTATAACTTTCTGGATTAAATATATTGGCGTATCAATTTGACAATAATTCCATTTCGGAAATCGGTAAATCTGAAACCTTCGTATTTTTGTCTTTTATTACCAATATCCTTTTAATTTGATAAAGATTTTATTCATATCTTTTTAATTGGTAACAAGATATTATTCATATCTTTTTAATTTGGTAACAAGATATTACCAATATTTTTAATTTGGTAACAAGATATTACCAATATCTTTTAAACTTGATAAGATATTACCAATATCTTTTAATTTGATAAAAAGATTTTATCAATATCTTTTTCCTTATTTGCAATTATCCCGTAAGTCTGCCATATTCGCATTACCCGGCCACGGAAGTACGTCTTCCGTCGGCCGTAAGTCGAATGCCATATTCGCATTACCCGGCCACGGAAGTACGTCTTCCGTCGGCCGTAAGTCGAATGCCATATTCGCATTACCCGGCCACGGAAGTACGTCTTCCGTCGGCCTTTATTATACGGGGTCCGCCTTCATCATATGGCGGCGTATGGTTGGAAAGTGCGCACGTCTCCGCGACGGTAAGAGTAGTCCTTTTAGTCTAGTAACCGCGGCTACGGCCACGCTTACTAGACTGGGGGGACATGATGACGTATAGTGCGGACCGACCCGGCCCACTCATACTATTATGGGCCCGACCCGGCCCACTTATACTATTATGGGCTTACTTGCTGAGGACGTATAGCATAAGTCTAGCATAACATGATCAAGAACCATATCATACCATGTTGGCGTATAGTCCACAATGGGCCGGACCCAATGAGCCGAACCCGATAAAAGGGTGGCCCACATCCTACGTAACCATAATCCATACACTATATATACAAGGGTAGAATCATCCTACCTACAGATACCTACAAAGGTTATTCTCTACCACCTCTTTACTATATGATTATACCATTCTGACTTGACTGTCGGAGGGTGGATCTCAGGGCTCCGGCCTCGGGCCCCCTTCTAACCGGTTCTTCTTTGTTGGCAGCATTATTTAAGGCCCGGAAAGACGAAGAACGGCACCAGAAGAGTCGTCAGGACTGGCCCGACCGAATTATGCTACAACACTGAGTAAATAATGTACGCCTCTCGATTACAAAAATGTGCGTAGCTGATTGTGAGCTGATTTAGGTTATCAGATATTAAACTTTTACCACCCACGTAATATGACAAATCTATGCTTCATGTTGTTCCAACCTAAGTAATACTGCATGACATATCTATGCTTCAATGTTGTTCCAAGTGTCTTCTAATATATGAAATCATATATTAGACAACTACTAGTGTTTCATATAAAATTTGCATATTATAACCGGCCGGATTAATTAAGCTTACGTTTTTGAATATTTATTTAGTTTTTCTATTTAAAAAAAAACAAATAGAAATGAAGTCATGGACAAAGAACGATACTTCTTTGACTATATGTATAACTTTCTGGATTAAATATATTGGCGTATCAATTTGACAATATTACATGGATTTGGATTTCTGTGGGTGAATTGCATAATGTTTTTAAGTGTATTGTCTAATGAGTAAATAATAGGTAAAACTTTGGTGGAACATTGTTTAAGAAAGTTTTACACATAAATAAATACTTTTTAATAAGTGATTTGCATATATCGACACTTGCAATGGTTTTGAGTTATATCGGATTGCTCACCTTTGTGGTACAATCTGGTCGGGGCTCGACTTTCTATGTCCAACTCTTCTTCTTTTTGCTTTAAACTGATAATATAATAAGGGCAAATTTTATTGTAAAAAGTGGTTGGTATAAAAAGAGAAGTTGGCGCGACGATGACAAGGCAACAATAGTCAAATAACAACTTCAATGTTTAAAAAGTACAGATCAAGATGGTTTATTAGCTAACAAAAATACATAACACCACCTGATTCAACCGGCAAAAGTTACGGAGACCTTATAAAGAAAAATCATTAAAAAATTACCATATTATATACCGAAGCATATGCCACATGATATAATAAATTAACTTTTAGTTTAAGAAACACTCAAAGCATAGAAAATCATAGGTTTAAGTTTTGTTAGAAACATTTGTGAGATGTATAAGTGTGTAAAAAAATAAAAATTAAATTTAAGAAACTAAGATAAATATAAAAAGGCACACTTTCAAATTTGACCGAGACATTTTAAAACATGCATTAAACAGTTGTAATATAAATACAAATTGTTTTAACTATTTCTATGAAATTTGCGAGTGTGACAGATGACTTTTTACCTAAAAATAATTTAGTCCAAGGTATAAAAACAAGGCCTGAGGAAGAGATGGGCTGTAAGAAGTCCAAACACGTCTTTGAGAGCAAAATCTGGAGGAACTCTTCTTCTCCACAACCTGAAACTAATAAATATCTTGAATTAAGTTTTGTGAAATTAACCGGAAGTATGCAAATCTCCGGCGGAGTATTAATCTCCGACATCTTGTATCCGTCAGCAGCTCATCATCCTTCTTGTGCTGAGTTCCGCCATCTGCATGCCTTTTCTGACTCTCATAAGTCCTTCCCTCCCATCGCTTTTCTTAAAGTAAGTAACTTTTTTATATCTTCTGTTTGTAAGCTGCAAATGTTACATGTATGGAAATGAATCTAAATTTAGAAATATAACCAATAGTGTGTTAGAGTGATAGGTGCAAGGGGTGTTAATATGTGTTATCCACCCCGTTATAGGGTAGCTTTTTCCCCAATAACTTTCTTATAAGAATATAACACAAAACCTCAAAAACATCCTCCCAATAACATTCTTGTAAGTTGTAACACACCATTAAAACTAAGGCTGTGTTTGTTTTTCAAAAAAAAACCTCTTAATCTAACTCATTTACACGCAATAACATGTTTGGACTAGAAGGTGTGTTTGTTTTTTCTTTGTTATTAAGAGGCGGTTAAGATTTAGAGTGTTTCTTTCCCTGCTCGTTAAGAGCCGATAAAAGGCTAAAAACTCTTATTGAACTAGATCTTGAAGTGGTGTCTTAACACTTCTTGATGTCATATAATTTTGTTTCTCTTTTTTTTTCATTATGTATTTTTTGTTCTTGTTTTAACTTTTCCATTCGTATAGAAAGTACCTTTAAAGAAAATCATCGCATATTTTTTGTTAAATAAAAAATGTACAAGATGATTAAGATTTAAAGTTATGGGTGACAATTCATATTGAAACGTTATAACGTAATCTAAACACATTTTGACGGGTTGAGAATGTCAACCCAAACATGACCCCCTTATTAAACGAGTTACCCATGTCGACAACCCATGCAACCACAACAATAATTCGTTTATTGTTGTGTCAATGTCAAATCGTGTTTTGTGATGGGTGAATTTTTTTCATGATAATTTAACAAATTCTTATAACTTTTTACAAAAACAAACACTTTGTATTTTTCGGCCTCTTATTCACATTAAGATCGTATTAGATTAAGACATTTCAGCCACTAGATTCAGATGTGTGAATCAGATTCAAATTTAGAGCCTTTTAATAAACAAACAACACCTAAGTGTAATCGTGACCCGCACAGGACCGCGGTCACCACCGTCACATTATCGCCAACTCAAGGGTGTAATAAAACCTTCTTCATGACTTAATGTAATAAAACCACTCAAAGGTGGCCTAGTGGCAAAAGGGCTTATGGCTATCACTCTAAAATGTGTGAGGTCTCAAGTTCTGCTAGGTGGAAACAACCTTGAAGTAGCTACACCAACCTCCTGAAAAGGGAGGGCTTTACGTGGGGAGCGCGGGCACAACCGCCTGAAAAGGAGGCGTTTATGTTGGTTGATTTGTGTAGCCGTGGATTTTTTTTTTCAAACCCGGAATGAGTCCCGGCCAAAAGGTCCAATAACCCAGGGGTAAATTTTAAAAAAAAAACTTAGTGTAATAAGGAGACCACGGTCACTACCAAAAACATACCCCACTTAAAAACAGATATACCCCACAAAAATACACACACTCGCACACAATAAGAGGGGACTACTCGGTCTACAATACGACTGAGTTATGCATTGTTTGATCCATGACCGCGACCGAGTCCTGTAATGGGGAGGACGCGTCCCTGTGACGGGTCGACCGAGCATACAACCGAGCCATTACGGCTGGTCTAAAAAACCTCACTTTACAAAAAAAAACAAAAAAATAATAAATAAAAGAATCTCACACACAAACCCGCTCGTTATGGCCACAACGTTGCACCTATAATGCACCATACGGTGCAGTTATAGCGGCGTTATAGGCACCGAAATGTGCCTATAACGAGCTGCACCCAGCACTCTTGGTTACTAACCCATCCATTCCACATTTCTATTTTGGTTTGCCCCAAAATAAGTGGTCACTTTCATATCTCAACTAATTAAAATGATTCTCATAGGTCAATATGCCATTTTATTGTGACCGAGGGAGTAGTTAACTTGTTGCTGTTTACTAGATCTTTAAAATTTTAAAAGCTTTTTATTATTTCTAATGTAATAATATGTTGTTTTCTGCACATAGTATTAGTAACTTTTGGCATTTTAAGTGTGCTGTTTGTTTAATTAGAAAACGGTCTCTCTTTTTTGCTCCAAATGCCAATCACAGGAGAAGAACAAGTTACAGGATAACGGGTTTCTCTGGAAATAGTATTCTAACTAACTCAAAATTGTGTCTATCCGATAATAATGGGAACCTGTAGTTGCCTGTGCTTTATGTTAAATCTCCCAACACCGGGATTTATGCAGACAGCAATTCAGCATTTTGCTGCATATGTGTGTGTGATTAAGACTTTAAGCCTTGAAGTGAAGCTCTTAATGTTATGCTTTCTATGTGGCGTGAGTTATATGTATAGTTGCGACCTGTAGGTCACTAGTTCGAACCCATAGATTAACATTGAATGCTATGCTTTATTGCAAAGTAAACTTATTGGATTCATGATTCTTATGTACCATAGGGCTCTCCACTCCCTTTGTCTAGAGCTGGAGTTGAAACATCCCGGGGAAAGAGTTGTATAGCAAAAGCATCGAGTGGTGATTCAGGTCGTGATTTGGTTCCAGTAGCGCCGCTTCAGCTCGAGTCCCCAGTTGGACAGCTTCTGGAACAAATTCTGCAAACCCATCCTCATTTACTTCCTGCAGCCATTGATCAGCAGCTTGAGAACCTTCAAAATGAGAGAGATGCTCAAAAAGAAGAAGCTGCTCCTTCATCTGCAGATAGCCTTTACAAGTAAGTAATTCTCATTATGGTCTTTTAGATAGTAGTACCATGATCTAAACTATTATATTCCCCAATGATATCAATGCAGACCATTAGGATCGACTTGGTACAAATTTTCTTCTGTTTTGTATTGGCTTTTCCAGCCATGTAATTGATTTAGGGGGTGTTTGGCATTGCCTTTTGAGAGTGGCTGTGTATGAAATCATCTTTACCAGATGATCAGTTGTATACAAAATGGGCTGCAGGGACGTCTGTTTAGATGTTTAGACGTGCTTATTCTATTTGATGTTGTGATAATCGAATTGCTAGCTGTTTAAGTGTTTGACGGATTCTGATTATTTTAGTATACATGTAAAATGGCCCCTAAAATATCAGATAAACAAAATCAGTTATGTTGCAGCTACCTCTAAATAACAAGAATGGGTCACGATAATGAGATAAGACTTTCAAAACGCAATGCCTAATACCCCCTGAATCCTTCTTATACAAAATATAATATGCAGTAATTATCATATTTCAGGAGAATAGCTGAAGTGAAAGAAAAAGATAGGCAGAAGGTATTGGAAGAAATAATGTATTGTTGGATTGTCCAAAAGTTCGTTGACAAAGAAATTTCAATGATCCCAAAATTAACAGCAACAGATGACCCTACTGGACGGGTTGATTATTGGCCGAACCAGGAGATGAAGCTAGAATCAGTCCATTCAGCCGAAGCACTAGAGATGATACAAAACCACGTAGCGCTCGTCCTTGGGGACCGCCTAGTGGGTCCCTTGGAATCCATTGTACAAATTAGCAAAATCAAACTTGGGAAATTGTATGCTGCATCAATCATGTATGGGTACTTCTTGAAACGGGTTGATGAGAGATTTCAACTCGAGAGGTCCATGAATACTCTTCCTAAGGGTTTTATGGAAGGGCAGTCGAGTTTTGCAGAACCACCAGTCCCACAAAGCCCATTTTGGGATCCGGATTCACTAATTCGCATTCAACCTGATTATGATGTTGACGAGGAGGGTTTTATGGGCTCTTCTGGTGATGATGGTCAATCATATAGGTTAAGATCATATGTGATGTATTTGGACGCAGAGACACTTCAGAGATACGCAACGATAAGATCAAAGGAAGCAATTTCCTTGATAGAAAGGCAAACTCAGGCTCTATTTGGCAGGCCTGATATTAAAATTTCGGAAGATGGTTCCTTAGGTGCATCGAATGATGAGGTGGTTAATTTGACATTCTCTGGATTGACAATGCTGGTTCTTGAGGCAGTCGCTTTTGGATCGTTTTTGTGGGATGGAGAAAATTATATGGAATCCAAGTACCAATTTATAAAAAGCTAGAAAATTCATTTTGTTATAGCTTATGTAGAAACCGGCAATGATGTTTACGTGTGCCATTTGTTGTACCAAATACACCAAATATTTGATCTCAATGGTTAGTGTTAGGAACACACTTTGACACTTTGTAATAACCTCAATCTTTCCAAAGGTGACTGACAGATAGCACAAATGATCAACTTATTGTTTTAACAAAAAAGTAAGCACCAACAAAATATTAACAAAAAAAATGGATTATTGGATGTACAGAAAGATGCTCTGGAAAAAAAAACACAGTTCATCACACACTAAAAAACAAGTTAGGCTTGGCTGGATGGCTAAAATCAGCCACCGCACACTACGGAAACAGATGCTCAAAATGGTCATCTTGGAGGTTGCTATCAAACCAAAAAACAAGCTTTGTATTATTTATGTCGGCAAACATCAGGGGTCAAACCGCAAGAACTATGATCACGATGAGAAGTACGATTCCCAGTATCACCAGAAGTAAACAAGTCTGCACAAGAGAGTGGAAACTAATAAGCATCATAGGAACTGAAAGACGAGGTAATGACATAGTGCACATAGTGACGAATATGGTGGCTTAAAAAAAAACTAGACTGATAATCGAATATCTAATTTACCCTTTATTAACGATGGAATTGAGAAAACCTGTGAACCAAAACTGAAGTCACTAAAGATCTAGCAACAATTGCTAACCGGCAATTTAGATGATTCTGAATTATCACTAGAGATTGTTACATTTGTTAAAAAAAACAACCCAAAATGAGATCTGTTGCATTCGTAAGTTATAACATTTGTTGTAAATTCTTTAAGGTATAAATAAACATAAGGTATTTATGTTTTTAGAATCATCAACAAATAAAACAGTTTTGAAGGAGATATACCAATAGGAAGAAATATAGTCTTAACACAGTTTCAGATAGTAGTAGATATTATAAACCAAATTTATAATATCATATCATATTCTATAAAATAAAAAGTGAACAGAAAAATCTAACCATGGAAGCGTTGGATCTTTGAGTCTTTGATGCTTTTGCAAGATGAGATCTTGCTTGTGTTGTCGCAGCATGAGAATTCTCAATGTTGGAGCCAATATCATCTGAAAACGAGTTGTAAAGGAGTAAAGCACCAGCATTACAAAAAGTTTAAAAACAGTAAAATTATAAATATCCTTACCGATCATAGCTCCTTGTTCATGAACCAAGACAGCAAGATCTTTGAATATTTCATTAACCTCTCCAATTTGGTTCTGGATTTCTTGTATTCCCTGATCTCGTTCCTCGATAATAGCTTCATTAAATGCAATCTCATTGTCCAACAGCAAAACCTCCTGCCTGCACAAACAACTTAAAACTGTAACACAAGAACAACGCAGAATAAAGTGAAATCCAACTTTTCCACAATAAGTTAAAACTTGCCTTTTATTGTGGACAAGGAGAGCTTGCTGTTCTTGACTTTGGTACGAGCTAACATCTGTTTCACTGGCTGGATCACTGACAACGTAGTAAAATAATTAGCTAGACATAATTTGCAATGAAATGAAACTGGATATGTGGATGTATAGTTAAAAGGGAAGTTCTTTTGCAACTTACCGAGAAGGAAGAGCGGTTTGTGGAACAAAAGGTGTGTAAGCTGTCTCCCTTTCAGCTGAAAGCCGCTGCGCTTTCTGAAATTCTTTGAGAACAGCTTGGAAATCCTTTGCAAGTTTAGCATCTGTTATCTTTTTACTGGCCTGCACAAAAGAGAAATATATTCCACCATCATGAAAAGATTAGAAACAGAGGTTTTATGGTATGAACCTGACCAGACCACTAGACAACTTCAACAAGATGATTCTTAAAAAAGCGAATAAGAATATGCTTGGGTATAAGCATATGGCTTGACGGAATAAATGATATTGACGACATTGTACATTAAAATAACATCCAAGACTGGAAGGCTTATAATTTGTTATGAAAAACATTAGCTAATTATGAAGTGGCTACGCCAACCTTCCTAAAAAGGGGAGGGCTTTACAAGTTTTAGTCTGTGTGGTGGTGGGCTTAGACATTGTGGATTAGTCGGCCATATGGTAAAAAAAAATAAAAAAATAAATAAACACTAGCTAATTCACTGTTACGATCCCATATCGGCCAAGTATGAGATTGGTTGGTGGCTTATAAAGTCTACATGTCCCCTCCTCCTTTGAGCTAACTTTTTGTAGTGAGTTTTACACCTAGCTTGTGGTTTGATACGGGCCTAATATAGGATGGGTTTGTATCAACTTGTATCAGAGCTACCCCTGCCTTTCGGGGTTCCAACAATCGGACTGGTGGCCTATGGATTGGTGGCATAGACCCAAAAAGAGGGGTGCCAACCGTGACCAACGAGGACGTTGGTTCTTCAAAGCTTGGGGTATTGCTACGATCCCACATTGGCCAAGTATGGGACTGGTTGGTGGCTTAAAAATTCTAGGTGACCCCTCCTCCTTTGAGCTAGCTTTTTGGAGTGAGTTCTACATCTAGCTTGTGGTCTGATACGGGCCTAGTATACGATGGGTTCATATCATTCACGAGCTTCAAATTCAACACTTTGATCCAAATTACAAGACGTGGGTTAAAGCATATGAAAGGAAAGCAATATACATACGCATCAAAAAGTGCAAACACCGTATTAGACAAAAAAAGACGTTTAACTACAAATAAAACCAATGGTACTCGTGGGTCTAGAAGAGGAAGAGAAGTGATGACTTACACTAACATCAGCATGATGATCAGTTTCACTAGCTTGCTTAAGTTTATCAGAAGTATCCTTCACCAATTGGCCAATATGTAACCTCGTCTTATGCCTATCATACACACACATAAACGACAATATAAAAAAAGGCATTCTTATTCCCAAATCATCATTATCACTTTTTGTGGCTTATATAGAAAGGGGTGTTTGTTTCGACTTATATGTGGGCTTATGAGCTTATTTGATTTCGGCTTATATAACATAAGCCCCAATTTCTGGCTTATATGGGCTTATATAAGTTTATCGTATCATAATAAACTTATATAATTTATCATATCGTAATAAACTTAAATAAGCCCACAAGTCTCAAAATAAGCCAGAAAATTGGGGCTTATGTTATATAAGGCGAAATGAAATAAGCTGATAAGCCCACATATAAGCCGAAACAAACACACCCTGAAATGAAGGATAAAAAAAGAAAAGTTGACGTACAGTTTATCACGGAGTTCAGGGGTGTCTTTAGGAGTACCAAGAGAATTAACAAGCCTTTGAAAAGTGGCAACAGATGTATTGATCTGGAATATTCCAGAAGCTACCGCTTGTGTTGGATCCTGTTTTCTTAATCCAACACCTCGTCTTGAATTGATGGGTCGACCCGCTTCAATGTCTTGGAAACTCATTATCCGATCAAAATTAGGGAACCGATTCAGATGATGAACAGGTATTCAATTGCCTGCCGCCGATTGCCTCAAGGGGACATGTGGCTACTGGCGACGTGTACTTTCTTAGAGAAGATTGTATGTGTTATGATTCTTCATGGGATTATGAATGACCAAAATTGTGTCTATCTTATAATAAACAAATGGTGGTTGTAAAAAAAAAGTTGTGACCCTTGGTGAAAAGTCACACCTTTTTGTAAATGGTCACACCCCTTCAATTACTTTCTGCAACGAATTGGTGACAGTTAAAAACTGTCACTAACTGCAGCCTTTGAAGGCATATGTATATTTGCGACGACCAATTTCTGTCACTAACGCAAATAACCATATCTTTTGAACCATTGCAACATTATGGTGACAAATGAATTTATGTCGCTATAGAAAACATCCAAGGTGTTTACCCCTTGATATACATTCACAACGTTTACCATTATCGAAATTGAAATCAAGTTAATAGTTTATACAAGCGTGTACTCCACACCTCCAAACTCGTATTATAACTTAACTTGAAATCCTTTTGGTCTCGGGTAAATCACCATTACACAAAATGTATGATGACACTAAAATCACCAACAGCTTAGCTTATGAAATATAAGCCGAAATCAAATAAGCTCATAAGCCCACATATAAGCCAAAACAAACACCCCCTATGACACTGAAAATGAAGGATAAAAAAAAGGGAAGTTGACGTACAGTTTATCACGGAGTTCAGGGGTGTCTTTAGGAGTACCGAGAGAATTAACAAGCCTTTGAAAAGTGGCAACAGATGTATTGATCTGGAATATTCCAGAAGCTACCGCTTGTGTTGGATCCTGTTTTCTTAATCCAACACCTCGTCTTGAATTGATGGGTCGACCCGCTTCAATGTCTTGGAAACTCATTATCCGATCAAAATTAGGGAACCGATTCAGATGATGAACAGGTATTCAATTGCCTGCCGCCGATTGCCTCAAGGGGACATGTGGCTACTGGCGACGTGTACTTTCTATTGCTTTTTTATTTGTTACTATTCTTTTAAGAGTTCAAAGGGTGATTTTGTAATTTTGAATTGGGTGAATATTTTTGAGTTAACTACATTTTTTGTCCTTATATTTTATCGGGTTTAACGGTTTTGGTTCAATAGTTAAAATGTAATGGATGTTGTCCGTTTTTGGTCGACCCGTAATACTTTTGGTCCATTTTTGGACTAAACCCGTTATACCCGACAAACCACAAGGACCAAAAGTGGACCCAAATTGGACCAAAAGTGTTACGGGTCGACCAAAACTTAACAGGATCCGTTACGTTTCAAACTATTGGACTAAAACCGTTATACCCGACAAACCACAAGGACCAAAAATGTAGTTAACTCAATATTTTTAGACTAGTCTCAAGTCTCTGTTGGAAATTTTAGTATAATTGTGAGAATCGGGTCATATTTGGAAATAGGTTTGGATGTACGGAGTGTACACTTGTCAAGTTACTGATTTTCTTTGACTTTTTTAGTGGTTACCTTAATGACTATTAAATGACTGGTTTCAACATTAAATGTTTGTAACAACCTTGACTTATTAAAGGAGCAGTTTAAAAATTAAATATTTGTAATCACGTTAATCTATTAAATGGGCGGTTTCAACATTAACTTATGGTGCGTTTGGTTTGCAAAAGGGTTTGGAATTAAATTTGGATATGGCATTGGATTGAAAGAAATGTAGGAAAGATAAAATAATAAATAATATTAAATATGATTATGTTTTAATAATAAATGAGTTTTATATTTAATATTTTATTCAATTTTAATTCATGTAAATTATAAAATAATATAAAATTTAATATTAAATTAATATTGTGTGGTGCATGTGTGGCTAGAAGATATAGTCAATAAATGAATCTGACAAAATTTTCATTCTTACGTTAAAAGTCATCAAATTAGTGAGGAATCATTTTAAGGGTGTGCGAATCAGTGTACCAAACAACATTTTTTAAGATATGACTCCATTACTTGAATCAAAAACCCTATAACCAACAGGCCCTAGATGTATTTTCATGCATTCTATCATATACATATTACTGATTGCTCTTACTATATGATACGATTAATACAACCATTATTAAATCAACAGTTTTACATTTTTCTTTAATAGTATGGCCCATAGCAATTTTGGTCTCCGACTCAAAATTGTTTTTAGTAATCATAGTTACCATGTTCATGTTTGTAAGAAATGAACAAAAGAAAGGTTTTAGCAGGTCAACATAAACCTACCTATTGAATAAGGAAGACAAATAAGCTCCAAAATATTCTTAAAATAACACTACAAGCTACAAACAAAATACATAGGGATTATATCCAACCAAACCATTTTGAGGTTTCAAGTTCTTGTGGCGTACTCCAAGTAACTGTATGCATGTATGCCAGCCCCGGAAAGATCTGCAAATTTCACACTCTGTTTCCTATAAATCAAAAATAGAAACAAAACACGCCCTTGTAACGAATGAACAGAACTTACTTGATATGTGTAGAGGTGCACATAAAGGAGCGACATACTCTGATGTTGATTATTATAGTGCT
>BQNB010029800.1:0-51469 GCA_026074375.1 Tanacetum coccineum
TGTTACACAACTTAAGATTTTGGACGAGTTCCTCGATGATGAGTAAGGTTCAGGTAGTTGGATGTTTCTTTTCGCTTAGAGTGGTTATGCTGCTATGTGTACCCTTGTGTAGGTAAGAAAAGTTATTAGCAGTAGGATTCCGATTGTCAAGGTTAGATGAGATTCAAAGCGTGGTCCTGAATTCACGTGGGAACGTGAGGACTATATGAAGGATAAGTATCCCCAATTGTTTGATATTAATACTGGTGAATCTAGTAGTTAAATCTTGAACAGGTTAGTCAAACCTTTGGAGTTGACCAATATATCTTTATGTGTTATAATTATGTGTTTATGTGATTCTATGTGAGTTTGATTATCAATCTATGGAGCGTGATCGTCTCATTTTGATTGATTTTATGGTTGATGATGGAGATTTCATTTTGGTTCACATTTTGTGACAATGAAATAGTAGTGTGATTTTATGTATACGTATTATTTTGTGTAAGTATTACATATGTACGTATCTAATTATTAGTGATAATGGAAAGGAATGGCGTATTGCATGTAATGCTACGTCAATAGTTGGGTGATTAGTGTTAAGCGTTTAGGGGAAATGTGGCATTTTAAAAATAAAATAAGTGAGTGAGATATAGAAGTTTATAACAAACTTTTTAAAAATAGAAAGTGAGTTGGTGAAATAAAAAGTTATTTTTAGAAAGTAGTATATAAGCAAAATGGTTTACCAAATTAGCTTAGGTTTTTATAAAAACTTAATGTATTGAAGGTAATTGGATAATTAAGGTAATATAAGAAATTATGGAATTAATAATAAAAAGAAAAAAAATATATATATGTTTTTAAGGGTGGCAGGCCATGGAAGGAAAAAAAGAAAAAAAGGATTCAATCATAGTTTAAGTAAAACTCTACAATAGGTAATTATCCCACAATATTTATATAATAATAAAAACTTACAAAACAAAATTTTTATGCCCTTGTGAGTTGATTGGCCGAATACCCCCAAGAGAGAAAAGAAGAAAAAATATTTTTTTCTAGTTTGGGGTTTTTGTGTTCAAGATTCGAAGATTTATGGTATAAAGTTTAATCCTTTGAGTTAATTTTCATTTTAATCTGTAATAGTTATTATGATGGATAATTAGGGTTTATAATATCTTTAAATTTATGATTAATTAACATTATTTATGATTAATAATGATTAGGGATGAATTATAAGCATGATGATGTATTCGGTTAGGTTTAGAATGCGTTAGAACTTGATTTTGGTTTGAACATAATTTAGGGTGTGTTGTTTCATGAATATCTAGAGGTTAGAAGCATGAATTTATTTGATTCTAGTGCCTATGATGTAGCTCAGAGAGTCTAGTTTCCAGAACATCTGTCCTCGAAAGTTTTTAAGGTCGGAAAGTCATTCAAATGTTGGTTACAAGAAAAGTTGTCAAAGAAGTAAATTCAGGTCAGATTACGAGGTGTAAAACCTCCACTTAAAATTCGAATTAGGATTATCCAACCTACAGGAGTTTAGTTCTATGTGTCTATTAAAAATCCCCCAAATGAGAGCTTCTGATTTGGAGTCTAAGTATGGTTTTTAGGTCCAAACGTTTTAGTGTTCGTTCAGATCCGAAACTGAGTAGTTAAAAGTTTGATTTTATTTGGGGCACTTAAGTAGGGAAATAAATTAGTGGAAAAATCATGAAGATAATAAACTCATGATATTAAACCTGTGATTTTTGGTAAAATTTATAAAGGTCAGTAGGTGTGGTTTAGAAAATAGTAAAGTGACACTAAAATTCTGTGTTTTCGGGTAAATTATTGAACACTAAAAAAGTATGTAAACGAATTGGTAAATGTTGGGCATGGTGTCGAGGTGACACATGAGGGTAAATAAACACCTTAGACATCCATCATATGATTGTTACATGTGCTTAAGCTTTTGGCTTAGTAGCGTGTAACACGTGTTATTTTGTTGTTTAGCCGCGTGCGAGGATTTTAGGAATTGCTTTAGCATCAGGTGAGTTTCATAGCCGTTTTTTCTTATGTTTTCTTGGGGTGAAATGATGCTATGAGTTTAAATGTTTTAGTTGCTGTGATTATGTGTTATATGGTTATTGCTTGTGATGTGATACGCTCCATGACTTTGTGATCAATTGGAGTCGTTTAGGTGGTATGATCAATTGGAGTCGTTTATGTGGTACACTCCATGGCTTTGCGATCAATTGGAGTTGTTTTGAGGTACGTGAGTTCAGTTGGAGAGTGGTGTTTACTACTCAATCAAATCCAACTGAAGGGTTAAAATAATACCTACTGACTTTGTGTTCCGATCGGAGGGCAGTGAGCTACCCATGACCCTTTTGTGAGTGATGTGATGTATACGTGGACCGCGTGACACGTATGGTTGTTATGAATTGTTTTAGTAATCGCAACAATTGTTTGAAAGGTTTTGTTATGTGTCTTAAACCTATGACTCTCACCAACCATTGTGTTGACTTTTTAAAGCATTATTTTCAAGTAAGCATCATGAGGATGTTAAGGCTAAAAGAAGTGGCTAGAATGACCGTAGTAATGCATTTGGAGTTCGCTTCTGAGTTTTGTTCGTGTTTGTTGCGTGGATTCTTTTGAATGCTATTTGATTTTATTAGGTTCGTAAGTCATTTATGTCTTTGTATTGATGGACCCTTTTTGACATTAATACAAGACGTCGTGCGGTTTCTTTTGTTTTTCGGTATTGTCATGACACATTGTGTCTTTTATATTTAGTTATGCATTTAGTGATTCTCTATTGTTGACACCATTGTGTTGTGATGATATCCATGATGTTACGCCTCGTGTTTCCGCCTTGGCGGGGTGTGACAGATTGGTATCAGAGCCTTTGGTTATAGAGAAGTAGGTGGTTGAGCCTAGACTATAACCTAGGGGTCCTTCATGTAGATGCATTTAGGCCTTAAGTGTTTAATGTTATAACTGCTATGCCTCCCATCTATTTTTGCATAGCTTATATATCTCGTATTTTGCTAAGTTGTCATTTTAGTTATTTTGCCTACCATTATCTGATATGATATGTATTACTTTTTTTAGTATTTTAGCTATGTTTCCCTACCCGTAAGAAGTCTCGTTGGGGAACCGTTTTTCCAACTGAACTTAAGCATTATAAGGAGCCTCTTGTGGAACCGGAAGAGATAGGATAATTGATCGTTTGTCGGATGCGTGTGATAGGGCTGGACCCATGGAGTCGAGTGATTCTTGCGGAGGCAAAGTCAAACCCAAGCGAGGCCCAGCATAAGATTATCCCGTCCTTTACCACGTCATGTTGTTATTGATTATTTCTTTTGGATATTTCATATTTTGGGATTCGTTGCGAGACTTTCGTTCCTTTATGTCGTTTCGATTTTGTTTTGATATAAGTAAGTAGTTATTTGATGGAGCATCCTTTATGTGTTAAGTTGGAATGGTTTAAGATGTGCAATGTGGATTATGTGCTTATATGTTAATTATGATTGAAATGGGTAGTCTTGGAAGTAAGTACACGTGTGAAAGGAGGCACTTATAATTATGGTGGCCAACATAATTATAAAGGCATCACATACGTAGACTTGTGACCATGATTGCATTTATTTGTGTTTGGTTGTAAGATGGTAGTGTAATATGTTTTTTTATTGATATGTGCATTCATGATAAGGATGGTGGTATGGGTAGAGAATTATTCTCTTACCCTAATTGGAGGATATGTTAAGCTGAGTTGTATGGATAGTAAGTTTCCCTTCTATCTAGTATTTGTGAATGCCTAGTATTGCTATTATAGAGGTTGCTCGTTTGCTCGGTTGTTTGTTCGGATTTCCTAAGTCTAAGCTTAGCATCCCTTCATCGTACTTTGTTAGTAAGGATACCTGATTTTTTTTCCTATTCGACGTCTCGATGTATATTGGTTGTTCGGAATCTGCTCTTTCAGATATAAGCGCGTTTTGTTAGTTCTCTCGTTGCATTGATTACTCGTATGAGTATCAAACATTTCTTTTAAGCACTAATTGTTCCTAACATATTAGTGTGGATCATTACTCCCTTGGTTGTATATCCCTTGGTTTTCATAACCCGTTGGCGACGTGTTAGTATTGATGCTTTTAGGTTTGCTCTGTTGATCGTTATTTTGGATAAGACCTTATGTTTTCTTTTGTACGTAACGTCTTGCATGAGTTTTTTTGTACGAGTTTGTTTGATTTTCTTTTGAGTATATGGTTCCGGGTATTATTCCTTCGGTTTTCAACAAATAGAATTGTTGTAGAGTCTGTAATGGTGTTTTTAACGATCCCTATTGGTATTATGTGTCATTTGTTTGAGTAACATATTTCATAATTGATGTCCTAACTAATAAAAACTCTTGGAAGTATAGGGTTAGTGTTTGGAAAAAACTGTGGTTTTTCAAAAATGATCTTTGTAAAAAGAATATGTTTAAAGGTCTATACAATAGGATATGAAAAATTTTTAAAGTGGTTAATATAAATTTAGTTTTAATATATAAAGCTGGTTAAAGTATATCATAGTGGTAAGGATTAACGATATACCCATTAGATAACCATCTCTAATTTTTTATGACAACCAGAATGAATTTTATAAAGATTACATTTAAGGCAATTTTATTTATTATTAATGATTTTTATACTTAAAGTGACTTTCTTTAATTTAAATTGATTTTTATAAAACATTACTTAATTTGGTCCTTTAAGTAATGTCGATTAATTGGATAGGAATTTCGCTGTCTTTCTATTGAATTTTTTTTAATGTGTTCATTTGTCCGTGGTACCGTCTATTGATTCCTTTCTTTCGTGCATTTTCGCTCGCTGCATAAACGTATCTTTTCGTTCAAAAGGATTCTTATTCATGTTGATCCACGTCGATTTGCAATATGTGGAATCTCCTATATGCATTCTAGCCCTTTGAACTCGATATCCTTTGTTATCCCTATTCAATTGTTCGTAACCCTTGGAGTTCGTTGATACCGTTGAGTTGTGGAAGCTTTGATGTGCTTGTGGGAATGGACCGGTTGTCCAAGAGGAAGTTTGGGATAGTATGTCATGGGAAGGTGGTTAGGATACCGTTGGAAGGTGATGAGATACTTCGGGTTCATGGTAAACGTACTCAAGGAGTCATGAAAACCTTAATGAACACTAAGGTAGGTGAATCGAAATTGAGTGGTATTTCCGTCGTACGAGACTTTATTGACGTGTTTCCGGAAGACTTGTCAATGACCACCGCAATGACAAGTTGAGTTCCGCGTAGACTTAGTTCCTGGAGCGACGTCAGTTGCGAAGTCCCATAATCGTCTAGCACCCTTGGGAAATGCAAGAATTGTCTGAACAACTTCGAGAGTTGCAAGACAAAGGTTTCATACGACCTAGTCATTTTCTGTGGGGATGCACCAGTGTCGTTTTTGATTAAAAATAGAAAAGCAAAAAAAATGGCGTCCATTTGAAGTTTTAGTGTTGGAATTACTGAGAAAGGTATAAGTTTATGTCTAAGTTTAACTAGGTGAAGCATGTGAAGAATTTGGAGTACCTATGACACCATCCTAGATATGATTACTATTCTTAGGAATTTGACAGGTTACCTACCTAACGTTCAACACGCAAACTTTTCTAAGAATGTTAAACCCATCTACTTCCTCCCTAACTGAGAAGGATCAAAGTATAGATGGGGCGCAAAACGAAAAGACTTTCCAGACTTTGTAAGAATGATTTGTGTGACGCTTCGATAAATCGAAATGGTAGTGGGTTGATTGCTTGAGTTGAAGGGAGAGTGAAACTAAGACGAGTAAGAGCAATGTCCATGACTATCCAGTCAAGTGTTATGGACAAGATATTGGCTACTTCAAGTAAGACGTCTGATTCGCAAAATAGTACGTATATATAATACAACTCAAATGCAAATCTCAACCAAATGCCCTTAACCAAGGGAAAAGGTCAAAATCTACACAAAGAGATAAAATATATAAGAATCAATAATAAAAAGATTCCGGAAGAGATATTCCCGGGTCGTATGTCCCAACGAGGCTGCAATTGAAATTTATCCTGGTTTGATGAGAAATTGAATGATGGAAATACTGATATAATTAAAACTAAAGTTAATTAAATAAAACCTAATTTAATCTACGGGAAACAAAATTAGGTATAAGGAAATCCTAAAATTAAATCTAAATTAAATACGGGTACAATAGAAATAAGTATGGGAAACCTAAATACTAAAAATTAAGAAAAATAAATGCTAAATTAAATTAAAAATCAAAATTAAATTCTAATTAACTTAACTTGAAAAATAAAGAAAACTAGAAACTCAAACGGAGGTCGTCTTGAAAGTAAAACGAAAAGAAACTTAAAATTACCCCGGTCAAAACGGGGTCTAAAACTGAAATTTAAGAAAGAATTAAGCCTACACTAAATTCTTAATATTTTTCCCTAGACACTAAATGACAAAAGAAAATTTTATAAAAAAGAAATATATTTTTTATTAATTTTTGGATTTTTTTATAAATTTTCTAAGATTTAATTAATTAACAAAAATAAACTTTTTCTAAAAATTAACACTAAAATTTTTCTTTTATTTTTAAAAAATACTAGATTTAAAATGAAAATTAATGCAAAAAGAATTTTAATTTTTCAACTATTTTTCTATTTTTTATGATTTTTCTAAGAAAAAGAAATTGGCTAAATTCTATTTTAATTCCTAGAAAATACAAATTTAACTGAAAAAATATGGAAAAATGATTTTTAGAAACTACAAAGGTGCAGAAAGTTATAAAAAATAAAAGCCCTAATTTCTACTTTTTATTTTTCAACTAATTTGATTTATTAAAAATCTAACCTAATTACTAATAATACTTTTAATAATAAAAAGGAAAATTAAAAGAAAATAGAAAAGACAGGGTAGGAATGGTAATAAAGGAAAGAACAAGGTAGGCGGGGTAACTGTTGTGAATTTACACTGCAGTGAAAACGGGGGACCCTACACTTTAAGAAAAGTACAAAACAAACCCTACGATTGTGCTTATTTTTGGCTTATTAAATTTTGAGAATTAGCAAAAACTTAAAACTACAAAGATGAAGCTGAGATGTAACTAAACAACTTTAATAAAAGCCATAAGCACTCTAGATCACTAGATAAGCTGAAAATTTAGCTTTTTGGTTCTGCTACAGTAGCTATGCTTAAAACCTTAGTTTTGCTTATATGCTTCTAAAATGCTTATTATTAAGCTAAAATGCACACTAAAAGCTGATTTAGAAACCTTATGATGTGCTTTTTAAATCTCTAATAAGCTTTTAACCTAACTCTAACATTAGCTAAGGGAAATTAAAGCTTAGAGATTGACAGTTTATGAAATTCTAAATGAATGTAAACATGAACTTTGAAGCTTAATTCTAACTGATCTAAAAAACTTTTAAGTAAAATCTTTTTGGCTACTTTTCTAGTACTATATGTGAACTACTAAAATCCAAAAACTCAAATCCTAATTCCTAGATTTAAGCACTAAAAATTGATTTTAAAATGAATAAAAAAAACTCAGCAGCTACTGAGGTAGCTGCTGATGCAGTTGGTTTTATGGACACAAACTACAATGCAGGCTATACTAGTGGATCAAAAATTCTCAATAATGGTTCCTAAGCAAACTTATACTGAATTCTACCAAATTCTTAAGCTAATGAAGTCTAAAACAGCTCAAACAAACACTCCTTATGGTCTATACTTACCCTGGTGTTAAGACTATTAAATCAAGTGCCAAATTCTTATAATATGCAAACTAATGAATTAAACCTATTTGAATCCTTAAAATATGACTTAATGCAGCTAAAGCAAAGCAAATGACTTACTAACTTTGACTTTAAGAGTCAAATACTAGCTAAACCAAACACACCTTAAGGAAACTAACAGATCTAAATGAGCTAAATTCCTAAGTTATAAAAGCTGAAATTTCTAAACAAAATAATCTAAACCTACTAATTTGGAATTGCTTAATAAGATTCTAACTTAAAAATTGATGCTTTATTAAATAAGTAAAAATAGACTTACTAGTTTCTCAGCTAGCCTAGAGTCATTCTATACTACTGAAAATTTTTTTTAAGCAAAATAAAATAAAAGAGATTAGAACCTGAAATGATGAATCTTCACACTAAGCTTTCCAAGAGTAGAAGCTTAGTGTTCTTATATGGCTACCATAGCCACTAAACCCTGATAAGCTGGCTTATGCTTAATTTGAGCTTATTTACTCTTGTCCTTCCAAATTGAGCTTATAACTTACACCCGTTCCATGATTTGAATGTAAGTGAGTAAAGATGGTAAATGAATTGCTTAAGACAGGAATTGAGCTAAATTTGAGCTTATTAGAAATAATGAGCTAATTTGAGCTTATTTAAAGCTTATTTGATGAAATTTACTTGTAATTGAAAACAAATGACTAAGAAAACGTGTAAACTAAATTGAATTACTTAATTGAAGAAGTACAAGTACAAAAGAAGAGATTACAAGAGCTTTTTAAAGCTAAATGCTAAAAGTGAAAGCTTAATTGCTTAAAAATAGAAAATTACAAAGTAAAATTTTAAACTGAAAACAACTGATGAAATAACATGTAACTTGGTTGAATTACATTAAAACACTTGAAAGAAATACTGAATTTGAATTACACTAAAAAAACATTAAAAAGTGGTGTGGCTTCGGCTTGTTCTTTGTTCTTTTATAGAGGTCTTGGGAAGTGCCTTGGTCTTGGTTTGTGTTAGTTGTGTGTGTAAGGAGTCCAAGCAGCAATCCTAGGCCCTTGGATGCCTTTGTGCTACTTCATAGCTCAACCTCAGCCATTGATGTTCTTGGGTTAACCAAGATTGCCAACATGGCAGGTTATAAGGGACAGGGTTTGAGTGGGTTTAGGTATATTATAGCTGGTGAGTGTACTAGGGGTGGTTTGGGTAGAAAAACCGTGGGAAAGGGGCTGTATAGGGTTTTGGCGGGAGTGGTTTAAGTACAGTTATGGTTACTGGTTTAAAAGAAAGGTTTGGAAAAGATGCACAACTAGTCCCTCTTCTTTCTTACTCTTTTCATTTTCATTTCAGCCTCAAATTTAGTTTATTAACATGTTTTTTAAGAAGTGACACAAATGGTCCTAGCGTTTATAACTAAAGAATTAAGAACAGGTTTAAGGGTTGATGGGCAAAAGATGGTCTCCTGCTGTTTATTAACAATAGAATAAAAGACAAGATTGGATTTTGCAAAACAGGTCCCCCTAGGTTTTAAAAAGGGTAAAGGTTTATGGTTTGCAGATTTCCAGTCCCTTTCATTCATTTTTTTCCATTTTTCTTTAAAAACACTTCTAAAAATGACCTTTTAGTCCTTATTGGTTTTATAAAAAGGATTCTTGGGCTTGTATTGGTTTGGGTTATATTGGGCCTTTTTTTTCAAGCCCAATAAGTTATGAATAGAAGTTGGGTTTTGTGTGTACAATGTCTGATATTGGCTGTTCAAGGGGCTAGGATCGGGCGCATCAAAGTCTTCACAGTCTTTTGTCAAGTTGCACCCCTCAATGGTGCTGTTGTAATTGATTGAGGGCCCATTTGGTCTCACAGTCTTCATAAATATACATAGGGCTTTCCCCGGCCCATCAGATGGGTTAAGAATGGCTATTCAATAGTATTCTTCTAGATCCGGCTTAGTCCGTTTGACTGCTGATTCTTCAGTATTGACTCAGACTTTGTCATTTTGGACCATTTGGCCTTGATTTTGCACAGTCATTTTCCAATCCATAGCTCAGTTTTTTCCCATTTTGGCTTGGTTTTCTTCTTTTTGTTGATGATCCACTTCCTGCACAATACAAATGCAAAACCAACCAATATTTGGCAGTTATTGTCGGTTTTGGTCATTTAAGCTCGTTTTTTATTTTAGAGTATAACGATTATTGTAATTAACAACCTTATAAATCCCCCAAACTAAGGTATTGGTGTCCTCACACAAATGTTTATGAAGTAAACACGCAGGCCCGTTTTACCACCATTTTTTTTTAATTACACTAACGCAACTAATATTTTTTGGATTTTCTCATTTTTTAACAAGTTTGACTTCCTTTATAATTAACTGGGATCAATAGAATGAGAAGGCGCCCGTAGAGTGATCTACGGTTGTCCCTGACTGATAATTTCATCGTCCTCAGATTTTTCGCAAAGTTCCAAGAAAAACAAAAATATTAAAGAAAGTTTTTTCTAAAAAGGAAAAAAAGGAGAAAAAAAAAAAAAGCATTAAACAAGATCATTGTCGATATAAGTTTATATGTTAAGCCCTCATACTTATGACTTGTGAATTTTTCAACTCCCCAACATGGATATAACGATTGAATATGTGTACTCAATTAATTTAACCATAGATCAACATATTTTCATAGTCAAATTCAAAATGAATCATGACTCAAAGCAACAACTTATTAAGACTTCGTAACTTGATTTCGAGATTTAAACTTTAGAACTTTTTGGCAACATATTCGACATTATATCATAAGTCTTAAAGCTTAGGAAGTGTTGCTTAGTTTGAACCCCTACCTCGTGTTAACGAGCAAGGGATATCACAACCAACGACCGATGTTCTTAGTTTGAAAACCCACCCCGTTGCTAGCGTAGAGGGAAATCACATCAACACCTTATTCCTAATATGGCTAAGGATTGGTGTCTTAGTTTGAACCCTCACCTAGACCTTTCTTCCAAGTGAGATATCACGACACACCAAATCCCTAGACAAAGACTCCCTTAGTTTGAACCCCACCTCGTTGCTGACGAGTAGATATAATCACGACCAACATCTTTTTACTTGGTTTCATAATATCAACTGTATGCTTTATTGGCAAAATTTCAATATTCATGCATTTTTGCATTCACATTTCATGGCTAGCTTCTTTGCATTATCTTTTAAATACTACAAAATCTCGCTTTGAAAACACAAAGTAACAAATTTTAAGCTTTTTCTGAAAACATCGATATGACTAGTTGAATTAAATTGAGTACGTAGGATTAGGATGGATAAGAAATTCACGTGAGAGATATCACAAGTTACTCGTATAAGTTTTTAAAGAATCTTGCTTAGCACATTAACTTATATTTAACTCTAATCAATTTCTCGTATCCTTCCACATTATTAAAATTCAAAGCTATAGAATTCGATTGAAAAAGCATCTTGGCCGAAAGAACTAGCTAAGGGCTCAACACGCCCGATCAAGTCAAAAATTATTCTTATTCTACCCAAAAGAAAAGCAAAACTGCGACAAAACACTTATAATATTTTTGAAAAATTTTCAATTTTTTCATTTTTTTTGGTATTTTGGTGGTAAAAACGGGTTTACGTGGTAACAATGCTGCAGGAAACAATCAAATCGAAGATACCCCCCCAAACTAGAACTAAACATCGTCCTCGATGTTTTGAAGGGTACTACATTAATCCTAAGGCCGTTTATGAGGTATGCCAAAAGATAAAACGTTAGTCGATAAGATTAGGATATCTGATTCCCAAATGAAGCTAAGGGATGAGAAACTCTTGATAATGACAAAACTGAGAGTCTTCACACCCGGCAATCCTGGAAAATAAGCAACAACAACAACATTGAAACACTGGTAATGGAAAAGACAAGGCTATCTTACACAACAAGACAACAAAACCACTTATTTAACATACTTACTACTAAGATTAAACTAAGATAACATGGGGTGCCTCCACGAGCGCTTTGTTTAGGGGTCGCCTGCTTGACCACCCATCACAAGGATTTGTGGATCCTTGAGAAACAATGTGGAAATTAAATTTATCATTTTCGGCTTTTTTCCCCCAATTTAAAAATTCAAGTGACTATGATAAGTATTGAATTTCATGAAAGTTCCACTCCGATGAGATACATCCGGCCTAGAAAAATGATACTTTTGAAATGCCGGATCAATATGGTGTCTAATCTTCATCCCCACGGAGAGAAGATAAGGTGGCAAAACGGGGATGACAAGAAAATGGGAGAAAGATCCATACAACATAAGCGAAATGGATTCATAGAAGGTATGGAAATCTAACCCAAGGGTGGCACAAACTTGTAAGCACATGAACTCTTGGTTCGCTTTCTTGGAAAATATTTCCCACCACATCCATTGTAAGATTGCCCAGCTCGGGCTCAATCTTAAAGCAGAAACGATCATACTCCGGTGGAGATATAGTGAGCAAGTTTTCATCTGCGAACTCCTCATGATAAAAATCACTCCTATCGGTAGGTAGGAAACTGATTCTATCGAAAGATCAAAAGATAAACGAAATAATATTGAGAAAAATCACGATGAGTATTGGTATGCTAATGCACACTACACTTCTCTTTAAAAATGATCGTTATCAATGAGAAAGCTTATTATAATCTGGAAGAGATAACTCAGAATGAGTAGTGGGCACTCTAAAAGGCCATACTATAGGACTCTTCCCAAAATTAAAGCAGAAATCAGTTTCCGAATCGGGCTGTCAAAGAATTATCAAAGGTTTAGTCTCCTCCAAGAAAGGAAAGGAAAATGTGGATTTAGACTTGGTCCACAACAACGGAAGATGGAAACGGGAATAATCGTTTAACGCTTCGATTTTAGCAACAAGACGATTGACATTCGAGCAAATTTTCAACGAAGGGTATCGTCTTTTGATCAAAAGAATGGACATCCTCAATCCTTGCCCAACTTCGGGAATAACAATCTCCATCACCTTTGAGCAACTGGCTCAGATAGGAGGTGATGCCTCAACATACTCGACATCGTTACTAGAGAAGGAATCTTCATCAGTCGAAGAGAAATCCTCAGATTGATCTTTTGAAATGTCAAGAGGCGGAGAATTGTCATGAAAAGGCACATCACACACTTTGGGAACACCTTTGGACTCACTTGGGATTGGGACAAGGATTTCAACACTAGACTTTATGAATTCGTCCGATTCCGTTGCCGGAAATTGGTGTCAAGAGCTCCTATACCTCCATAATTAGAAGTTTACGGGCATCCCGGTTGAAAAACGGGTGTGAATGCAATGGTATAAGTCCTCCGTCATCATCATCATCACAGTAGACGAGAGGGCGATTCCAAGCCGGAGTATTGATGTACTCAGATAGCTCGTCACTTATGATTTTCATATCTTGAACAAGTTTGCTAAGCAATTCTTGCACTTCCTCGGGTTGAGCGTGCTTAACTTCAATAAAGTTGTCCCAAGCTTGCAATAGAACCTTAGGCGTTTTCCCAAAAGAGATACGATTAAACTTTTTGAGAAAGCTTTCAATCGATTTCATTAGGTCCTCTTGGGCTTGCAAAGCTTCCATGCTCATTGGTTGAGGAGGTTGATGATTGACGGAAAATTGCGGGGTTTGAAGTTGGTCAAAACCGAAAGAATTAGAATCATAGCAAGGATTTTGCTCATGATAATAGTCTTCATTCATCGGTTGACACTGAAAAGTCTCATGAGGACCTCCACAATAGTCACAACAAAGATATTGTTGTTGAAAACTTTGAGAATTTTGTGAGAAATTAAAGTCTTGATTGTAACACGGTTCCGATTGGATAAACGGAACTTGGGGTGAACAATCGTAACCATAATAAGCATTGTTTTCAAAATTCTCATAAGAATGAGTCGGGGGTTGTGGAGAATGGTTTGAATAATCGGGAGTGTTATTAGATGAGTATGGAGTTAAACATTGTGTGTTTACATCTCCGAATCTTACAACAAAACAAACTCCGTCATAATCATTCTAAACCCACATATGTTGGCATTGACCAAAAATTGGTAATTGCACACTTTTTTTTCCGAGCTTAGTGGGATCTCAATAAATGGTTTTGTTTTGGATTTTTTGGCTCCGTATTAGAGATAATCAGAGCTTTTCGGTGGACAATTATAAACCAACATGAGCACACTTCCACAAGACTTACAAGTGCATCGGTTGACAAAAGATGCCATCTAACGAATCACCACACTCCGCAACAACACTTGTGGTCGATTAGTGAGATTTTTGTGAGGAATTGACACTGGGGTTTGTTTGACACGAAGGCTCTCTAGGAGCATTAACAACGATGGAATTGTCATTGGATGACGGGGAAGAATTTTGGAAACTTTTGAAATAGCTTTCTCCAAATCTTTCGAGTCAGGTCACGATCAAAAAATTCTAAACAATTAAGACCATGCAACAGGTTTCCACAATCGAAACAAATTACTATCAATCTTAATGAGATTGTTGAAACGATTCAGGGCATTGAACAAGAATCCTTGTTTTTTTGAGTTTCTCTTTTGCAACAACAAAAAGGCTGAAGTGTGCAAATTTCCACAAGCCGAACAGTGCTTTAAAAATCGCTTACAAGGCGAACAATATCGGTATGATGTCTAAAAAATAAAATAGATAGGAGGATAAGGAAAGAATTAACTGATACGAAGAAAAAGACGATTATTTTTGGTTTTTTTTGAATTTCATTAACAACATATTCACAATTGGACAAAATATCAGATAGACAACTTAAACCTGAATAATCAATCTTACTTCACGTAGCTCTCAGAATGAAAAAACGCACAGGGTGAGACGGCAGGAGAGGATAATAAGCGGTAAGGTCTTATTTCGTCCTTTCGGGCGTAGTTTCCTAGGAACAACCTCCATAAACCAACTTTATAAGTTTGTTAATCAGAAAGAGAGAGCCTTAATATTCGTAAGTGAACACAGAAGGCAAGTTTTAAATCATTTGTCGAAGTTGGGAACTCAATAGTTTCACCGCACTTATTTAATGATAATACCTCAGTTTGAGAATATTATATTTTTGTAGATTTACCAATTAGTGAATTTTATAATTTTTTTATTGGACAATTTTTTTTATATTTTTTGATTTTTTTGGTTTTTTTGGTTGCTTTATTTAATTTTATATATGAATTAACTAAATAAGAAAAGAAAAGAAAAATGATTTTTGGTGTTTTTTTAATATATATACTAAAAATAAACAAGTTTCAAGATCAAGAGTTCTATAAAAATCGTTAGCAAAAACCTCCCCGTCCCGGCACGCGGCGCCAAAAATTGATTCGTTGACGGTATATATATAAAATATATAAGAATCAAATCAATGATAAAAAGATTCCGGAAGAGATATTCCGTCGTATGTCCCAACGAGGCTGCAATTGAAATTTATCCTGGTTTGATGAGAAATTGAATGATGGAAATACTGATATAATTAAAACTAAAGTTAATTAAATAAAACCTAATTTAATCTACGGGAAACAAGTATAGAGAAATGGGATCTTAAAACTAACGAATCACAAAAATTAGGTATAAGGAAATCCTAAAATTAAATCTAAATTAAATACGGGGAACAGAATAAGGTATCGGGAAACCTAAATACTAAAAATTAAGAAAAATAAATGCAACATTAAAATAAAAATCAAAATTTGAAATTCTAGATTACCTTAACTTGAAAAATAACGAAAACTAGAAACTAAACGGAGTCGTTTGAATGTAAACGAAAAGAAACGGTAAAACTACCCGGTAAAAACAGGTCTAAAACATGAACTTTACGAAGATTAAGCCTACACTAATTTTATATTTTTCCTAGACACTACGGAAAAAATGCACAAAAGAAAATTTTATAAAAAAGAAAATATATTTTTTAAAAATTTTGGATTTTTTTATAAATTTCTAAGATTTAATTAATTAACAAAAATAACACTTTTTCTAAAAAATAACACAAAAATTTTTTTCTTTTTATTTTTTAAAAAATACTAGATTTAAAATGAAAATTAATGCAAAAAGAATTTTAATTTTTCAACTATTTTTCTATTTTTTATGATTTTTCTAAGAAAAAGAAATTGGCTAAATTCTATTTTAATTCCTAGAAAATACAAATTTAACTGAAAAATATGGAAAAATGATTTTTAGAAACTAAAAAGGTGCAGAAAGTTATAAAAAATAAAAGCCCTAATTTCTACTTTTTATTTTTCAACTAATTGGATTTATTAAAAATTTAACCTAATTACTAATAATACTTTTAATAATAAAAAGGAAATTAAAAGAAAATAGGAAAGACAGGGTAGAAAGTGATAAAAAAGAAAGTAGAGGGTAGGCGGGCAAAATACTAGAAATTTACACCTTAATGTAAACGGGTAACCTTGAAGTTTGAGAAAAGAACCAAACAGACCCTAGCTTATTTCCTATTTTTGGCTTATTAAATTTTGAGAATTAGCAAAAACTTAAAACTACAAAGTTGCTTATTAGCTTAATGCTAACAACTTTAATAAAAGCTCTTTGGACTTTTACCCAAAGAATAAGCTAGAAAATAAGCAAATCCATGGCTGTTACAGAAACTATGTATTTAAAGGGCTTATTGGATTTTTGCTTATTGAGAGCTCAAAACTTGATGAAAATTAAAACTAAAAAATGCTTATTGAAGATTAAGATGTGCTTAAAGGAGATTTAAACTAAAATTAACCTATACTTAACAAGTTTAGAAAGAAAATGAAGCTGAAAAATACAAGGTTTTAATGAAACAGTTTTTTAGCTTTTTCCTTATAAGCTATCAAGCTTATTTTTAGACTTAAAGTGCTGATATTTTGAAAATAGACTCACCTAGCTTACTCTAATCAACCTAGCTAAAAGGATTTGTAAAAACTCTAAAATGAAATGAGAAATTTCAAAGTGTAAAATGAAAGTACTAAGCTGAAATGCTATGCTGATGCACTTTGCAGCTGGTGCAGTTGGCAAGGACAGTTAAATGCAAGTGATACTTCAACTTGAGAACTCTAAACAAAGTACTTAAATGCTATTCTAATTGCCTTAACTAAATATAAGCCTTAATTGCTTAAAAAAAAACTTCAAATTTTGCTTAAAACCAAAACTGTCCTGGTGCAAAGTAAGAAATTTTAAGCCTTAAACTCTGTGAATCTCCAAACTAGCTTTTAAATTCTCTTTTAAACTACCTAACTATGTTAAACTCAACTATATAGAAGGTTTTAACAAAATGTTTTGACTTTAAAAGTCAAAACCAGTTCCATTCCAACACGCCCTTAAAGTTTGCTGTCAAAACAATTTGGCACTTTAAAATCTATTTAAAACTAAAACAGATTAAACCTAATATCTACTCCTAATAAAATTGACTTAATATAACTAATTAAACTGTAAAATGCCTAGCTTATTAGTAATAATAAGCTAGTTTCTCTATGAGCTTAACCTACTAGTACTATGACAGAATTTTAGAAAAGGTGAAATTACTCAAACTAAAGCTTATGAAATCTAAAATCAGCTAATAACAGATTTAAACAACATTACATTAAACAGAGTTGAACAACTTAAATTATACTTTAAATGTTTACAAATGCAATAACAAGAGAATTCTTAAAATTTTTTATTAAAAACAGAAATGTTACAACATAAACTTTTAAATAGTACTGAATTACACTACTTGCTTAAGAAAAAGACATAATTAAAACATTTAAACTAAAAAAACAGGGTAAAAAGGTTTGGTGTACATCGGTCTTGTTTCTTTGTTCTTTTATAGAGTCTTGGAATGCCTTGTCTTGGTTGTGTTAGCTGTGTGTGTAGAGTCCAGTGCAGCAATCCCTAGGCCCTTGGGATGCCTTTTGTGCTACTTCCAATAGCTCAAACCTCAGCCATTGATGTTTTGGTTAACCAAGATTGCCCAAGACAGGCAGGTAATAAGGGACAGGGTTGATGAGTGGGTTTTTAGGGTAGGGGGAGCTGTAGAGGTGTACTGCGAGAGGTGTTAAGTGAGCTGAAAACCGGGGAAAAGTGGAGGTATGGGTTTTTGGCGCCAAGTGGTGAGGTACTGTTATGGTTCAGGTTTTATAAGAAGTGTTGAAAAGATGCAAATTCTAGTCCTCCACCTTTCTTCCTCTTTTCATTTTATTTTTAGCCCAAAAAAACTAGTTATAACATAAGTTTGAAAAATAACACAAGAGGTCCTTGTGGTTTTATAATAAAAAGAGTTAAAGAGAGTTTTGATAATTTGCAA
Organism: Tanacetum coccineum; assembly: GCA_026074375.1. Taxonomy (NCBI): domain Eukaryota; kingdom Viridiplantae; phylum Streptophyta; class Magnoliopsida; order Asterales; family Asteraceae; genus Tanacetum; species Tanacetum coccineum. The sequence goes on from BQNB010029800.1 coordinate 17,994, forward strand.
AACTGCCCCTTGTGTTTAACAATAATAAAAGAAATGCCATTTGGCAGTTTCAGTCCTTGTTTCTTTTTAGCTCTTTTTCTAAATAAAACAACTTTTGGAATTGGCAGATTTGGCCCCTCTCTTTATTTTTTTCATTTTTAATTATAAAACAAAGTTTTAAAATTTACATTTTTGGTCCTTGATTTTTTATAGAAATGGATGTATGGGCTTTTGTGTTGGGCTTGGGTTTTTGTATTGGGCCCATGGTTATGGGTTTGGGCCCAATAAGGTACAGTATTGGTACAATGGCTGAGATTGGCTGTTCAAGGGCTAGGATTGGGTCTTCAAAGTCTTCATAAATATACTATTGGGCTTTCCCGGCCCATCAGATGGGTAAAGATTGCATTCAATAGTATTCTTCAGTTCCGGCTCCGGTTTGACTGCTGATTCTTCAGTATTGACTCTGACTTTGGCATTTTTGGACTTTGGCCTTGATTTTGCACAGTCTTTTCCATTCCATGCTCAGTTTTGTCATTTTGGCTTGGTTTTCTGCCTTTTTGATGATATCCACTTCCTGCACAATACAAATGCAAAACAAACATATATTTGGCAGTTTTTGTCTGTTTTTGGTCATTTAAGCTCGTTTTTAGAGGTAAAAGATATGTGTAATTAAGCACTTATCAAATCCCCCAAACTAAGGTATTGTGTGTCCTCACACAATGTTATGAAGTAAACACGTAAGCCCCGTTTTCACCATTTTCTAAATTTACACTAACTACAACTAATATTTTTGGATTTTCTCATTTTTAACAAGTTTGGCTTTCTTTATTTGTTAACCGCGGGATCAAAGAATGAGAACGTCCTAGAGTGATCTTCGGATGTCCCTGACGATAATTTCATCTCCGACGAATTTGTTATGGGTGGCACAAAGATTCCAATCTAGAGCATTAAACAAGATCATTGTCGATATAAGTTATGATGTAAGCCCTCCATACTTATGACGTTGTTTAATTTCCAACTCCCGACATGATTATACTATTGAATAGTGTGTACTGAACGCATTTTAATTAACCATGGCCCAACTTATTTTTCAAGTCATAATGTCAAAATGAATCATGAATCAAAGCAACAACTTATTAAGACTTCGTAAATTGATTTCGAGTTTTAAACTTTTAGAACTTTTAGCAAACATTTTCAACATCATAATCATAATTTCTTTTAACAGCTAGGAATGCGTTGCTTTAGTTTGAACCCCCTACCTCTGGTTAACGTAGCAGGATATCACAACCCAACGACCGTTTCTTAGTATGAAAACCCACCCCGTTTCTAGCGTAGTGGGAAATCACATCAAACACCTTATTCCTAATAGTGGCTAAGGATTGGTGTCTTAGTTTGAACCCTCACCTAACCTTTCTTCCAAGTGAGATTCACTACACACCAATCCTTAGAAGCAAAGACGTCATAGTTTGAACCCCCACCTCGTTGCTAGCGGATTGGGATATCACGACACATCCTTTAACTTGCTCCATAATATCAACTTGCATGCTTATTGGCAAAATTTCATATTCATGCAGTTTTGCATTCATAAAATCACTCATGCTTCTTTGACATTTATCTTTTAAATCACTATAAAATCTCGCCTTTTGAAAACTCAAGTTTACAAATTTGAAGCTTTTTCTGAAAAACACCGATAACTTAGTTGAATTAATTATGAGAGTACGTATGATTCGGTGGATTAGAAAATCACGGGAGAGAAAACACACAAGTTTACCTCGTCAAAAGTTTTTAGACAGAAACTTGCTTGGCACAGTAAACTTAATATTTAACTCTATCATATCTCGTTCTCACATATTTAAAATTCCAAGCAATAGAATTCTGAAAGCTTGGCCTAAAGGAACTATGCTAGGGCCACACAGCCCGTTCAAGTCAAAAATTAATCTTATTCTACCCCACAGAAAAGCAAAACTGCGACAAAACACTTATCATATTTTTTGAAAAATTTTCCAATTTTTTCATTTTTTTTGGTATTGTAGGTGGTAAAAACGGGTTTCGTGGTAACAATTCTGCAGGAAACATCAATCGAAATACCCCCCAAAAACTAGAAAACTAAACATCGTCCTCGATGTTTTTGAAGGGTATTACATTAATCCTAAAGGCCATTTATGAGGTATGCCAAAAGAATAACAAAACGTTATTCGATATATTAGATATCTGGATTCCCAAATGAAAGCTGAGGATGTGAAACTCTTGATGAAATGACAAAACCTGAGAGTCTTCACATCCGGGCAATCCTGGACAGAAAACCAACAACAACACATGTAAACCGGTAAATGGAAAAGACAAGCAATCTTACACAACAACAACACTTATTTAATTTCAACACGGAAGCATGGGAGCCTCCCACGAAGCTAGCCGCGCTTGTTTAGGGTCGCGATGCTTGACCAATCACAAGGATTTATGGATCAATGAAAAACAAGTTTAAAAAAAAACATCATCTTACTTTCATTCAAGTGACTATGATAAGTAATGAATTTCATGAAATTCACTCCCGATGATAACATCCTGGCCTATAAAAAATGATACTTTTGAAATTCCGGGATACAAAAAAGGTGTCTACATCCCCACAGGAGAGAAGAAAAAGAGGAATAACGGGAATAAAAGAAATGGGAGAAAGATCCATACAACAAAATCAAAATGGAATTCACTAGAAGGATGAAATCTAACTAGGGTGGGCAAAACAATAGCACATGAACTCTTGGTTCGCTTTCTGGAAAATATTTCCCACCACATCCATTGTAAGATTGGCCCAGGCACGGGCTCAATCTTAAGCAGAAACGATCATACTCGGTGAAGATAATGATGTGGAGCAAGTTCATCGGCGAACATCCTCATGATAAAAATCACTCCTATCGGCAGAGGAAACTGATCATGCAATCGAAAGATCAAAGATAAACGAATCATATGAGAAAAGTCAACATGAAGTAGTGGTAACTGCGCCACTACCTCTTCCTCTTTGAAAAGATCGTTCTCAATGAGTAGAAAGCTTTATACTCTGGAAGAGAATAAATCTGAAGGAGTAGTGACGACTGCCACTACTAGGCTCTTCCAAATAAAAGCCGAAAGTTTCGATTCGGGCAAAGAATTATCAAAGGTGGTAATTCTCCTCCAAGAAAAGGTTAGGAAATCTGGAGGTAGACTTGTTACAACAACGGAGGATGGAACGGTAATATCTTTTAAGCTTCGATTTTTATCACACAAGACGATTGACATTCAACAATTTTTTACGAAGAGGAACGTCTTTGATTAAAAGAATCGTCATCCTCAATCCTTTCAACTTCGGGAATAACAATCTCCATCACCTGTTGAGCTAACGGGCTTCAAGAAATTTGGGAGTTGATGCCTCAACATACTCGACAATCCGTTTACTTAGGAGAAGGAATCTCATCAGTCGAATTAGAATCAACGTTAGAATCATAGAAATCCTCAGATTGAAACTTTGAAATGTCCCAAGGATGGCGGAGAATTGTCATGAAAAGGCACATCACACACTTTGGGAACACCTTTGGACTCACTTGGGATTGGGACAAGGATTTTAACACTAGACTTTATGAATTCGTCCGATTCCGTTGCCGGAATTGTGTCAAGATGCACCATGCCTCCAGTAATTAGAGAGTTTTTACGGGCTCCTCGGTTGATAAAACGGTGTGGATTAGCAATGGTATACATCCTCGTCAACATCCTCATCACAGTAGACGAGAGGGCGAGTTCAATCCGGTAGTTTTATGTACTCAGATAGCTCGTCACTTATGATTTCCACATCTTGAACAAGTTTGCTAAGCAATTCTTGCACTTCCTCGGGTTGAGCGTGCTTAACTTCAATAAAGTTGTCCCAAGCATGCAATAGAACCTTAGGCGTTTTCCCAAAAGAGATACGATTAAACTTTTTTAGAAAGCTTATCAATCGATTCATTAAGGCCCTCTTGGGCTTTGCAAAGCTTTCCGTGCTCATTGGTTGAGTGGAGGTTGATGATTTGACGGGAAATTTGCGGGGTTATTGAAGTTGGTCAAAAACCGAAAGAATTAGAATCATAGCAGGATTATTGCTCATGATAAAGTCCTTCATTCATCGTTTGGGCAACAGAAAGTCTCATGAGGACCTCCACAATTAGTCACAACAAAGATAATTGTTGTTGAAAACTAATTGAGAATTTTGTGAGAAATTAAATGTCTTGATGTAACACGGTTCCGATTGGATAAACGGAACTGGGGTGAACAATCGTGAACATAAGATCAAGCAATGTTTTCAAAATTCTCATTAAGACTTGCTTCGGGGGGATTTTTAATTTTTTTTTTATTTAATTTTTATTGTGGAGAATGGTTTTGAATAATCGGGAGTGTTATTAGATGAGTACGGAGTTAAAACATTTGGTGTTTCACTCTGAATCTTACAGTAAAAACAAACTCCGTCATATTCATTTAAACCACATCTTTGGCATTGACCAAAAAATTTTGGTATTTGCTCACTTTTCCGAGCTTGGTGGGATCTCATTAATGTGTTTTTTGGTTTGGCTCTGGATTAGAGATAATCAGAGTTATCGGTGGACAATTAAAACCAACAGAGCACCTTTCCACAAGACTTACAAGTGCTCGTATGACAAAATAAATGCCATCAAACGAATCACCACACACGCAACAATCGAAACTTTGGACCGATTTAGTTGAATTTTTAGTGAAGCATTGAACACTGGGTCTTGTTTTACAACGAATGCTCACGAGAGGCATTAACAACGTTGGAACTTGTCATTGGATACTTGGAAGTATTTTGAAACTTTTGTTTAAAAGCTTTCTCCAATAACTTTCGGGTCAGGTTTCACCCTCCACCCCACCCCCCACACATTCAAGACAATTAAGACCATGCAACAGTCTCCGACAATCGAAACAAATTCTTTCAATCATTAAAGTGTGTTTGAGACGATTCGGGCATTGGAACAAGAATCTTGTTTTTTAAGTTTCCTCTTTTGAACAAAAAAATAATGCTGAGTTTGCAAATTTGCCACAAGCCGAATATGCTTTAATCGCTGATTAAGGGCGACAATCGAAGTGAAGTCATAAAATTAATAGATAGAGGATAAGGATAGAATTACTTATACGAAAAAAGAAGAAGATTATACTTTTGGTAATTTCGAATTTATTAACAACATATTTCACAATTGGACAAAATCAGATAGACAACTTAAACCTGATAATCAATCTTACTTCACGGTAGCTCTCAGAATGAAAAACGCACAGGTGAGCGGAGGAGTAGGAATAGCGCGAAGCTTATTTCTCCTTTCGGGTCGTAGTTCCTAGGAACAACCCTCCTTAAACCCACTTTTATAGTTTGTTATCAGAATGAGGTGAGCCGTATATCGTAAGTGAGGGACCACAGAAGGCAGTTTTAAATCTTTTGTTCGAGTTGGGAACTCAATAGTTCACCGGAACTTATTATGATAATACCTCAGTTGAGAATATTATATTTTGGTATTTTACCAATTAGTGAATTTTAATTTTTATGGACAATTTTTTTTTTTTTTTTTTTTTTTTTTTTTTTTTTTTTTTTTTTTTTTTTTTTTTTTTTTTTTTTTAATATATGAATATATACAATAAAAAGAAAAGAAAAATATTTTTGTGTTTTTTTAAGGTAATATATTCACGAGATAAGACAAGTTAAGTCAAAGTCGTATAGAAACGTAGCAAAATGCCTATACCGCCGTCCGGCGCCAAAAATTGGTTCGCCAGATAGTATACGTATATAATACTACTAGGCAAATCAATGATAAAAAGATTCCGGAAGAGATATTCCCGGGTCGTATGTCCCAACGAGGCTGCAATTGAAATTTATCCTGGTTTGAAGAGAAATTGACTGATGGAGAATATATGATATGAACACTGATATAATTACAACTAAAATTAATTAAATAAAATCTAATTTACTCTACGGGAAACAAATATAGTTATAAGGAAATCCTAAAATTAAATTTATACTAAAATACGGGGAACAGAATCAGGTATCGGGAACCCTAAATACTAAAAATTTAAGAAAAATAAATGCTAAATTAAATTAAAAATCAAAATTAAATTCTAATTAACTTAACTTGAAAAATAAAGAAAACTAGAACAAAAACGGAGGTCGTTTGAATGCTAAACGAAAAGAAACGGTAAAACGCACCGGTAAAAACGGGTCTAAAACTGAAATTTAAGAAAAATTAAGCCTACACTAAATTTTATATTTTTCCTAGACACTAAATGACAAAAGAAAATTTTGTGAAAAAGAAAAATATTTTTTTATTAATTTTTAGATTTTTTTATGAATTTTCTAAGATTAATTAATTAACAAAAATAAACTTTTTCTAAAAATTAACACTAAAATTTTTCTTTTATTTTTCAAAAATACTAGATTTAAAATGAAAATTAATGCAAAAAGAATTTTAATTTTTCAACTATTTTTCTATTTTTTATGATTTTTCTAAGAAAAAGAAATTGGCTAAATTCTATTTTAATTCCTAGAAAATACAAATTTAACTGAAAAATATGGAAAAATGATTTTTAGAAACTACAAAGGTGCAGAAAGTTATAAAAAATAAAAGCCCTAATTTCTACTTTTTAGTTTTCAACTAATTTGATTTATTAAAAATCTAACCTAATTACCAGGCAATCGGAAAGAGATGGGAACTAATAATATTTTTAATAATAAAAAGGAAAATTAAAAGAAAATAGGAAAGACAGGGTAGGAAATGTAATAACAGGAAGTTAAGGGTAGGCGGGCTAAGTTTGGTAAATTTACACAATAATGAAAACGGGTACCCTTGAGGTTTGAGAAAAGGACCAAACAGACCCTAGCTTATTTACTATTTTTGGCTTATTAAATTTTGAGAATCAGCAAAAACTTAAAACTACAAAGTTGCTTATTAGCTTAATGCTAACAACTTCTTATAAAAGCTCTTATGGAACTTTTACCCAAAGAATAAGCTAGAAAATAAGTTGGGAGCAATTTCCATGGCTGTTGACAGAAATATGCATTTTAAAAGTCTTTATTGTATTTTAGCTTATTCCACTTATTTCTTAAAGAAAATTAAAACTAAAAAGAAGATTGATGAAGCTTAAATGTATAAATTAAAAGAATCTAACCTAAAGAATAACCATGATTAAACAATTTTAAAAAGATAATGAAGCTGAAAAATGCAAGGTTCAATGAAACTGTTTTTAGGCTTTTTTCAAATAAGCTAACAAGCTTAATTTTGAACTTTAAGTGCTGATATTTTGAAAATAAGCTAACTTAGCTATCTATAATCAACCTAGCTAAAAGGATTTGTAAAAACTCTAAAATGAAATGAGAAATTTCAAAAAAAAGTGGGGGGTAAAAATGAAAGTACTAAGAGAAAAATTCAAAGTGAAAATTGGTAAAAATTTTGCTAAAATGAAGTGTGCTTGCTGATGTATTTAGCTGCTGGTGCAGTGTGCAATGCTCAAAGATGTAGGAAACAATTCTAAATCTATTATGATCCTAAGTGAGCTCTAAACAACCTTTACTCTAAGATGCTTTTAAACTTTAAGACTCTAGTGACTTACACAATTTGAAAATGTGCCCTGGTGCAAATGTAAAGTTTTTAAGCCTTAAACTCTGTAAATCTCCAAACTAACTTTTAAATTCTCTTTTAAACTACCTAACTATGTTAAACTCAACTATATAGAAGGTTTTAACAAAATGTTTTTGACTTTAAAAGTCAAAACCAGTTCAATCCAAACACTCCTTAAAGTTTGCTGTCAAAACAATTTGGCACTTTAAAATCTATTTAAAACTAAAACAGATTAAACCTAATATCTACTTCTAATAAAATTGACTTAATACAACTAATTAAACTGTAAAATGCCTAGCTTATTAGTAATAATAAGCTAGTTTCTCTACCTACTAGCACTATGACAGAATTTTAGAAAAGGTGAAATTACTCAAACTAAAGCTTATGAAATCTAAAATTAGCTAATAACAGACCTAAACGGCTCTTTTATACTGGTCCAAAAGACTTGGGACGAGTTTGTTGTGAGAGTAGGAAGCCTCACACTTAATCCTAGCCCTCTATTGGCTTCTCTTCAATCTCAGCCATGGATGGGGTAACTACGGGGTTGAGTGTTATGTGCCAGGGAGAGAGTTAATAGGGGCAGGGGTAAGGTGGGAAATGAGTGGGGTGGAGCTGGAGAGGTGTTTTTTGGGCCAAAACCGTGGGAAATTGGGGAGGTATTGGTTTTTGGCGGGAGTGGTTTATGCATGGGGGTGGGATTAGCCAGTTTTAAAAGAAAAGAAAGGGGAAGAGGCAAGAATCCCCCCCATCTATCCTTCCTCTTTTCATTTTGTTTTGGCCCTTTTTTTAGTTAAAAAAGGGTCGTGGAAAGTTGGTCATTTAGGCCCCTCTGGTTTTATAATCAAAAAAGAGTAAAAAAGGGTTTTGGCAATTAACAATAATGGTCCCTGCTTTTCATAACTAAAAGAAGTTGAAAGAATGGCAAAAACAGTCCTTAGTGTTTTTTATTAAAAAACCATTTTCCTTCTAAAATAACTTTTAAACTTGGCACTTTTTTTTTATTTTTTTGGCCCCTTTTTTTTCTTATTTTTTTCCTTTTTTTAATTATAAAACAAGTTTTAAAATTTACATTTTTGGTCTCTTGAGTTTTTATAAACAAAGTATGTTTTGGGTATTTGGCTTGTTTTGGCTTGGTTTGTGTTTGGGCTTGTATTGGCCCAATAAGGTTTAGGGTTGGTTATATGGCTTTTCAGCCCAATAAGTTTAAGGTAGTGGGTTTTTTTAGTGTGTACAATGGCTTTGAGATTTGGCGGTAACTGGGCCTAGTATTTGGGCCTTCAAAGTCTTCACAGTCTTTGTCAATTGCACACACTGGGCGTTTTGTAATTGATTTGAGGGCCCATTTTGGTCCTTCACAAAATAATACTTATTGGGCTTTCCCCCCCGGCCCATCAGATGGGTTAAGATTGCATTTCAATAGTATTCTTCAGTTCCGGCTTCCGGTTATGACTGCTGATTCTATCTGTATTGACTCTGACTTTGACCATTTTTGACTTTGGCCTATGATTTTGCATAGTCTTCTCCATTCATGCTCAGTTTTGTCATTTGTCTTGGTTTTCTGTCTTTTGATGATATCCACTTCCTGCAAACAATGACAAATGCAAAACAAACATGATAAGCCAGAGCTGTTGATAAGCTCATTTGAGCAATTAGCTTCTGTTTAGCTGAAGCATTTTGTAAGTTCTCATTTAATTCCTTTGTTCTCTAAATTCTAGCTTAAAACTGCTTAAGTAGCTTATTAGTTTTGCTAGTCTGCTTATCTATTGCTTATTTGTGCTTATTACTGTTTAGACAAGCTTAATAATCATGCACTTTAATCTGTTTTTAGCTTTTATAGCTTAGATCATAGTTTACTTTTTAACTTGTCATAAAATCACTAAAAAAACCAAAAATATTAGAGTAATTTGTAGATCTTAAATTCTAGCTTATCTAGTTGTTAAAATAAGCTCACTAGGTTAGTTATAAGCTTCTAGCTATCTGGTATTAAGGTTTCAATAATTAGAATCTAGAATCTTAAGCTAATGAAATCTGTCATAGTTTTAAGGGGTGTTTGGATTAGTACTGTTTGACCTCAAATAGTCAAAGGAATTTGATATAAGCTTTTGATCTAGTTTTGATTTAGTTTAAAATGAATAGTTTAGTTGTTTTCTCAAGTTAGATTTCAAAATATAAAAAGTTTAAGTTTAATATCCTTGTTCCTGCACCAGGGGACTTTTTCATTTCTTTTGCTTGTTAAAAACTTGATCCAAGCCTCATTGAGCTTGGAACTTGTTTATGTTGAGTTAGATACACTCAATTAGAGTGTGTAGTGCAAGGTTGTCCCTTAAGGACACATGCAAGTTGTTTTTGTCCCATTTGGCAAATTGCACCAGCAGTAGTAACAAGTTGCACTAGCAGTAGTAACTGCTGTTACTATTGCTGCCTTTTCATTTGAATTTAAGATAGCTTAATTAGGATTTAGATTTTAAAATTTAGTAAGTTTATAGATTAGATATAGTTTAAAATAGATTAAGTCTTGTTTTCAATTCCTAGCTTATAACTTAGGATTAATTTAGCCTTAAAAGTTCATCAAAAATCTCAAATAGCCAAAAACAATAGTAACTAAGTCTTAGCTTTTAAATTTTAATTTTTAGCTTATAAGTTTAGTTTTTATGAGTTTGATTTATAGCTTATATGTGGATTTTTAAGTTTGCAAAAGCTAAGCTTCTGTCATAGCTTATTGAGCTTTTTAGCTTATTTAGATTTCTAGTCTTTGAGCTTTTCTTGTTAGTTCCTGAGTTTGCTCTTTTGATCATTAAATTTAGAGATCTGCTAGTGTTCTCAGTAAAGTTAGCTTATTAAATTTAGCTTCTACACATCATAAGCTTTCTAGGACATCTTTTAGTTTTGAAAATGGTGCTTAAATAAGAACTTTGTGCTTAATTTAGTGTAGAATAGCTTTTTAAATCTCAAAACACAAGTTTCTGAAACAGCTTATTATATAAGCTGTTATCTGCTTATTTTTTGAATTATAGACCTAAGTTGCTTAATTAAAGTTGCTTAAAAAAGCTTAATCTATAACTTTTGTTCTTTAAGTTTTTCATAAAAACCAAAAAAAAGGGAAGTGGAAGTCGGGGGTGAGCAAGACTCGAACCCCCGACCTCAACACCTCAACCTTTTATACACACACACACTCCCACTCCTTACCGCTGTGCCCTTGGGTCTTTTTCATAAGACCCAGGCATAATTAATTCTTTATATCCAACTTTGGCCTATAAGCCTAATAAGCTGAAAAAGCTTATTTCACAGCTTATTTTATAAGCTGTGATCTCGGGCTTAATTTTCTTAAGTTTTAATTAGTTTAAGCTATTTTCTGTCATTTTTCTAGAATTTTTAGAGTTCATTTAGTATTTTTAATCATTTATTTTCATTTAAAACTTTAAAAAATCATAAAAAATAGAAAAATAATCAAAAAAATAAAAATCTTTTTTAGAAAATTTTCTTTTATCCTAAAGTTCATAGGAAAATTAGTTTTGCTTTCGTAGGGTCTAATTTGCAAAATTTCATTTTCTAAAGAACGGGATTCGTTCTCATTTTCGTTTTTCGTGTTTTAACGTTCATTTCAACTCCGTTTTTGTTCTAGTTTTCTTTAAACTTACTTTTTGGTCAAATAGAGTCCATTTTAAAAGTAAAATTTAAGTTAGGTTTAATTTTAGAGGTTTAGGGTTTGTAGCTTCCGTTTAAGGTTCCTGTTTTGCGTTTTAGTTAAAATTTAGATCGCGTTGTGTTGTTTTTTCATTCTTATTGTTTATCATGCTAAGAAACTCAAATCAAACTATGTATCCATTCAAATCATTGTCCCAACCGACAAACGTAGTCTAATTTCACAAGTCGTTGGGGAAACGACACGGGGAATCATACTTTCCGGTTAATATACGTATTATATTATATTATATATATTTTGAAGAATTTCCTTTTACCTTTGTCCTCAAGGGTAAATTGGTGATTTTCCATAGCATTATATATATTATTTTACGTGTGTTAAAATTGACAAATCAGTGGACAATCGTAACCATAATGAGCACCGTTCCCACAAAACTCACAAGTACATCATTGACAAAAGAAATCGTCTAACGAATCCCCACATCCGTAACAAAAATTTTGGTTGATTTGTGGAGGACATTGTTGTAACACCCCCAAAAATCAGGACAACGCAGCGGAATGGTAACATTGGGGTGCTACTTTAGGGCACAAAACACAAGTCACGGAAAACGACCTTAAAATGGACGTTTTAAATAAAGTCATATTCTATTTAATAAAAGATCAGAGTTGCAATAGGTTTCATTTATAATGTATTAGAAAACATTGTCAAAACGTTTGTCAAATAGTACTCAAGTTATTAAGCCTTCAAAAATATATATATCCGCGCGACTCGAATGCTCCCAATGCTCCACTAGCAAAATAGTAACCTGAAAATACATGCTAAAACGTCAACAATAATGTTGGTGAATTCATAGGTTTAAGTAAAAAGCAATATTGAAATAATTTAAGAAATATTTCAGAAGAAAAGTAGCGTTACAACATTTAAAAAGTGTTATTTCCAAAATCCATCCGAAATCCAAGTAGTGATTCAGTAAATCAAGAAGTATTTAAAAGTGGACCACAAGATCGAAGTAATTGTGGAACTAGAGTATAATCCGAAGATCCCAAGAACAAGTAAAATGTGAGACAAGAGGAAACACATTTCATCAAGTCTAAGTATTACTATTGCACTCAGCTCATGACACCGAAGCCTTAACTAGATTTTGTTTGCCACCAAGCGAATATAGGATTCTTGCCACCCCCTTAACATCGTCTCAATGTTAAATGCACCCGATCAAACTAGTGACCCAAGTAAAGGTGGGGATTGTTAGTCCCGATAGATCTATCCATAACACCAGCTCACTATAATAGCAAATAACGTACATGATAAAGAGGACTTCACGGCAATAAGTATCTTAGGCATTAAATAATCAGGCAGAATCTGGATAGCATACATTGTAAACACTTGGTGTCCAATAGTACAAAAACAAAACAAGCAATGTAATTCACCCCGTAGATTTTGTAAAACAATTGTAGAAAAGGGGGCTATGAACTCACAAAGTATTGAAAGGTAATTGTACTGTAGTAATAATATATGAGTTTGTAAAAGAGCATGTATTCCCCTCGCGTTATAAAGACATTGAACAGATGAAATGACGAGACTATGAACTCACAAAGGTATTGAAAGGTAAAATTGTAACGTAGAAAAATATACTAGTTGGTCAAAAAAAAAAAGAGCATGTATTCTGCCGCCCAAGAACAGTTTAAAAACACGTAAAATAGGGCTGATGACACTCACCTTGAGTGAATTGGTAATCAACAAGTATAGACACACTAGAGCAAATGCGTACTAAGGAATCCGCAGGCTACTAAATTATCATAGTCGTTATAAGTACCGAGTACTTGAATATAATCTTATAGTTGTTACATCGTACTATCGTTTCGGGGCTATCATAATTTAAAGAGGTCATGACATGACGTTCGAGGAGTTAGGACACTTTAAATCGTAAATCCAACAACTCTGTCGAATAACGCCATCCGAAGAGGCCTCATTATGAAACTCCCTAGTAATATAGTACTTTGATAACCACATATAATTCTATATAGCTCAATCACCAACTAATGGTTTTGGTAAAATTATGTTTAATAAGTTAAAACGTTTATAATTACCGTTTTAGTAAAACTAACATAACTTTTGCGTTTTAAGCCCGATTTTCACGTTTCTTATGCCCATCTTTTCGTATTAGGACGAGTTATCATAATTTGACATTTTCGATACTTTGACCCTCTGGTGAACAGTAACTTTTACTGTTCACACCAGATATGACTTTTAAAAAAGCGTTTTTGTGTCGTAAAACCCTTAAATGTCGTATTTTATTCGTTATTGCTCCGTTTTTAGCGATTCTTTCGAGGACGTTCTCGTTTTTGAAAGTTCTATAATTTTTATGAAGTTTATAAAAATATGAACTTCTGTCATGAATAGTAACTTTTATAAAAAAAACAAAAATAAAAGTTTTATTAAAGAGTATTAATTGCCCGCGATCAAACTTGCGAAATTCATTAACTCCGTTTGTTATTGAATTGATAAATTACGATTCTTATATTTGGATCCTAAAAATATGTATAGGTGGCAGGCTTTGTTAAAAATATCATCATTGCTTTTTATAATTTTTAATACAATGTTTTTATAAAAAAATTATTTTACAACTCGTTTAGTTAACGTATAACTCGTTTTTAACGAAACTTTTTCGTTATTTAATCCGTTTAACAGTTTCTTACCTTTTCGGAATCGTCGTGAAATGTATTATCCTTATAAAAATAGTAAAATGGATACGTTTATCCCCCGAATTTGGACAGAATGTTTTTTGGTTGATTTTTCTGTTAAGTCTATATATCTCTTTTGTATTCATACTTTCCACTTTTACATATAAACTATAAGTGAACAAGTGTATTCTTCCAACATAACTTTTTATTTGATGTTCTAAAATAACATGTATTAAAAGTCCATAACTAATCTTAACTTGTCTATGTATTCTTTAACATGAAACATAATAAGAAAACTATAAAAACCCTAATTATCCCAAATCATGTTTAACACCAAATCAACTGATACAATAATTTTAATCATTATTTTTTAACATGATATATGTATAATCAACAACATCAATAAAAGTAATCCAGATGATCATTTCAAGGTTTATATCTCATTTTCATATAAAATCCTAAATGGTGATATAAGCTAAATAGAATAATCATATGCATAAAAATGAAAGTTATAGCAACATAAGAGTTTAAATGGACCTTCTGCGGTATGAATGATGGAGAAACAAATGCTAAACCGGTTTAGCCCTTAAAACCCAAGCTTGCAACTTAAGAAAAACCCTATTTTCTTAACATAAACCCCTAGCTTCCTTTTCTTGATTATTACTTGTAAATGGTGACTTCAATGGAGAAAACACCTTAGAATGTCTTAGGAGAATAGATGTGTAAGAATGTAAGGGTTTGTATAAAAATTGCTATGGATTTGGTTTGGTGCGTGCTCTGTCCGTGAGCCTTATAATATGTTAGAGGGAGTATACATGACCTTGTTAAGTGTTTACAGCATGTAAATGCTAGCTCTCTTATGTATAGATTACAAGCATGGTCCAAGGTATGGTCTAGGAGTCAAAGCATGTCAAGGTAAGCTAGTATTGTGTCCATAAGGAGTATGGTGTAGGTTAATGAGTAGGGTGTAGGTTTGACCAAATGAAGAGTTATATAATACCTTGTGTTATAATGCCAGAATTTCGGCATTTATATGATGTAGATAGATATCTTGAGTATATTTTATGTATTGGGTATAAATGTGGGTATTTGTTGAAGCGTAGAAAAGTTTTTGTGGTTCCGGGAGTGCCTAAACGCAATTTATCGCGAAACGTATACACTTTACGTAACCGACAAAAATAAAATATAAAGAGGTGATTATTACTTTCAACAAAAATAAAATAATGTTTATATCGTTGGTAAAATGTTATCGTATTAAGTTGGGTCAATCGTCCCGTATTATAATATTTATAAATTTAAAGACTCATATAAATATTTATTTAAATGATTCGAAAAAATGTTTTGCCAAAAGGTTATTAAAAACGAACCAACTCTATTCATGTCCGGAAATATGTATAAAAATCAGATTTCTCTTGTTTTATTCGTTAAGGAAAGTTTTTAGCTTACGCGATTTAATTATGTATGAAAATAAATAGAACCGCACGAGGGAGAAAAAAATAAATAGTGAATTTAATGACGTCGTTCATTGATCAAAAATACGGATTGTTACAATTGTGAAAAATTGTGTACAAAATTTTCACTGAGGTCTTGATAGTGGGAACTTTGTTCTTGAGGTGTGTTATCAAAGTTAGGATTTGCATTCAATGACTCAATGGAATGAGTTAGGGGTTGCAGAGGTGGGTTGAAAACTTTTAGAGAATCAATGAAAGAATTTGGATTAGCGTCATCAATTGATGAATATTCATTACAAATGTGGCAAAATCATTTACTAAGACCAGACCAACACCTCTTGCAAGTACACCGTTGACAACGTTCATGTTCTTCTAACGAATCTTTACAATGAAAACAATGACGTTGATTGAATGACGCCATAAGAATTAAACGATTAAAAGGGATAGGAAGAAGAATTAAATTGCAAAAAGGTTAAAGGAGATTATTTTTTGGTTTTTCGAGATTGATTAACAATTTATTTTAATTAGACCGAAGAACTTAAACCAATAATCAACTTGCTTCACGGTAACTCTTTAAAAGAAAAACGCACAAAGGAGCGGAGGAGCTGGAAAGCGCGAAGCTATTAAAAACCTTCTCCTTTCGGGTCGTAGTTCCCCGGAACAACCCTCCTTATACCCCTCTTGGAGTTTGTTAAACTTTTAAAGGTGAGCCGTACTTGACAAGTGACACAAAGGCAAATTTTAAATTTTTGATTTGGGAACTTATTTAGTATTGTTAATTAATTGATATTCACAAAATTGGAAAAGTAAAATATTTTTGGTTTTTATAAAAATATACACAAATTCAAACACTAATCTTTAAACGAAACGATAATCGCACACACCTCCCAGGCAACGGCGCCAAAAATGATAACCAATGATTTCTTACTATATAAAAATATAAAAATATATAAATATATAATAATAATTTCAAGATTATAATTCAATTGTAGTAAGTAAGTATTCCGAAAGACGAGGTGCGAATTGAAAATCGAGAACGTTTGTGATCGCGCGTTTAAATGGTTTGAAAGATTTTAGATTTGGGATTACTAATTCTACAATTAAAATGCAAAAACGATTAGGGAAAACCTAAAAACGAAAGCTAAAAGTTGATTAAACCTAAAAAACGAGAACCGGGACTTAAACCCGTTCTTTAAAAACTCAAATTTTGCAAAAATGACCCTACGAAAGCAAAATTAATTTTACTAAGTGAAATATGATAAAAGAAAATTTTCTAAAAAAAATTATATTTTTTTGATTTTTATTTAATTTTTAATGAATTAAAAACTGATTTAAAAAGAAAAAATGATTAAAAATAGTAAACAATTTTGGAAAATTATGAAAAAATGCAAGAAAATAGATTAAGCTATGCTGGTTTCAGGAAAAATGAGAGTTTTGAAAAAGGGCTTATAAATAAGCCAGAAATAAGCTAAACGTGGCTTATGGCTTATAATGGAAAAACAAGGTTAAATCAATAAAGTGTGCAAAGGATTTCAGAAAAGACCCAAGGGCGCTGTTTGTAGTAGAGAGTGTGTGTGGGACGTTTGCTTGTTAAAGGGGAGGTCATGGATTCGAATCCTTGGCCTCCCTTTTTTGTAAAAATATTTTTTTAAACTTATAAAGCTAACAAAAATAAGCAAAATTAAAAAAACAACTTTTTATAAAACTGAAAAATAAGCTGTTAAATAAGCAACTAAAGAGGCAGATTCTACTTTTATACTAAGTGCAAAAGGGCTATAGCTAAACTGTTAAGCTTAAAAGGCAAAATAAGCTAATGAAAATAAAAAATAAGCTAAAACAGATAAGCTAACATACCTAGTAAGCAAATGCAGACAGAATTAATCAAATAAAAACAGGCAGAAAAGCTAAAAAATCAAATAAGCAAATTTGCAAAACTTAACAAGCAGACAGCCTAGGAGGCACCTTTTGGGGCTTATTTTTAAGCACCTAGAGGAAACTTGGGGCTAAATGAGCTATAAGCTCTTAAAGCTTATCCAAGTGGCTTCCTAGAACTGCAAATAAAAAGATTTTTGGAAACCAAATAAGCAATGAAAAAGGGCTTGGAAAAATGCTGCTTACAAAGATGCTTGGTTTTTGGAAATTTTGTAAAGTCAAAGAGCTAAAAGCAGGCTCAAAAATAAGCTGTTAAATAAGCTCCAAAAAGAAAACCAAGTTAAAACAGATTGAGTGTGACACCAAAGGAGCTTGTGCTCAAAATTTTAAAAGCTAAAAACCATTTTAAACATCTGATAATTGAAATTGAAAAAGAGGGTTTTGAAACTTAAAACTGACTTAACAAATTTTTTTTGGCAGAAAATAACAAAGCACAAGTAAACCTTAATGGACTGTTAACTACTGCAATATACACTTGAAAACAACACAAAAACACACTTGACAACAGGTTTTGAAAGCTTAATCCAAAAAGCACTTCTTGGCTGTTTTAAACCAACAGTTTATGGACACCCTTTTAGAAAAACTTGAAAACAGTGTATGAGACTTAAAACTTAAGAAAAACAGATTGAAAATAGCTTAAAAAGGCTGGCCAAAGTATACCAAGTGACCCAAAGGTTTTAAACACCTTTTGACCCACTTTGACAGGTTAACCCAAACACCCCTTAACTTTTGAAATCTATACTTAAGCTTAGTAATAAAGATTTAAGCAACAACTTATGTACAGAGATGAACAACAAACAAATAATGAGCTAAATTAAGCAAAATGCACACAAGAATAAGCACAAAAATAAGCATTAAGAAACACACAGATTTAAGCATTACTGACAGTTTTAAGCAAAAACTTTGAACAAAGCATAATGAGCTTTAAGTAAAGAACAAATATGCATAAACAAAGAAAAAGCAAGAAATAAGCAACAATAACACTGAAGAACAGTAAAATGCAAAAATTTAACATTGAAGCTTCTACAAAGGTCCTTAGCTTTTTTGGCAGAAAAAAAGCACTCAAAGCTTATAAATTTTTTCCTAAAGCTTCCCATGAAGCACTAAACCAAGGCCTTCCTTTATTTACCTTGCTCCAATGCTTTCTTCTTGATATTTTTGTGATTTTTGGATTTTTTTGACAGAAAATGAAAACAGCTTTTATATAAGCTTTTAATGGCTTAAAAACTTATACAAAGGCTTATAAAACAGTTTAAGACAATATTTAAATGACAAGAAAGCTTAAATGACAAATATTTAAAGGAAAACGGATTTTCATAAACGTAAAAAACAACAATGCAAGTATTTAAAAGACAAGTAATTAAATGACATGAAAAGTAAATTGCAATATATTAGAATGGTACAAATATTTATTTACAAGCTTTTGACTCTAACAAAATTCGACCAGACTAAATAAGCTACAAGACTACTACTTATACTAAGCTCTCTTCAAGTCTCTTGGTTCTTCTGTGTGAGCTTCAAGAATTTGTGTTTGTTGTGTGAGATAAAGTCCTAAAGCAATCTTGGCCCTCCAATTTTCTTTGTGCCCAAGGCTGTTGATCAAAACCCTTAATTTCTCTTGTCCAATGGTGTTTTCTTAGATTTCCAAAGTGGCAATTGGAGTGTAGTGAGGTGGGGTGAGGTTTGAGAGTGATGTTTTGGCTGGTGGTGCAAGAAACGAGGTGGAAATTGACGGGGGAGAGTGAACAGTAGAAAGGGCGGGAAAAATTTGGTTTGTTTATATCTGTTCTGGGTGCAGGGTATGAGTTTGGTGAATTAGCAGAATTCATCCCTCATTTTGTATATGTTGATTGCACTGGTGGTCCTTGTGGGGTTAAATATTTGGGATGTGGCAGAAAAGGTCCTTCAAGGTTTATAAGATGATTGCAAATTCAGTCCTTGTGGGGTTAACAATGGTTAGGGTTAAGGGTTATAGGGGTTAACTGCTGTTAAAGGTAGTTTGGGCCATATATGTTTGGATTTGTTGCCGACGTTTGTTATACCTAAGGATTATGTGGTTTTAGGCTTTTTATATAGTCATTGGGCCGATTATTAATAAAATGGATTTTGGGCCCATTGGTCTTCATAATGTATAAATGGGTTGACCCGACCTATTAGATGGGTACGGGTGGGCCCATTTATCATTTCTTCGATTTTGGCTTTGACCTTTGACTTTGTCGGGTTTGACCTTGACTTTGACTTTTTGGTCTTTGACTTCGACTTTGACTTTCACGCTTTTCCATTCCGTGCTTGGTTTTGTCGTTTTTGGCTTGATTTTTTTATCCTTTTCTCGGATATTCGTTTCCTGCACAATATAAGTGAAAACATACAAATACAATGTATTTTTGGTACGTTTTTGGTCATTTAAGTCAGGTTTTAATGAAAAAGGGTATGTGTAATTAAGCACATACCTCATACAAAAGTAATAAGAAAAATACCATTAAAAGAACTTAGGAGAACAACGCACCAAAAACTATATAAAGCAAAAGCCCAAGAGAACACAAGTATATAGAAATAGACTACCGGCCCTATAAAGACAAAGGAGACACGACTATAAAAAAACAAGCATAAAAACATAGACGCATAAACGTAAATGGGCAAGGGCACCTAGAAAAACGCTTGCAACGAAAGGGAGGCTAAAGGCAAACATAATTCCAAGACCTAAGAGTGCAACGAAGATCTAAGTAGGACAACGCTATGGGAACCTAAAACCTAAGGGCAAGGCGAAAGGAACAAGATAGGCTACTTAACAGCCTAAACAAGCCTAAAGGGCACTAGTTATGCAACTTATAGCTTAAACGGCATAATGGCAACATACTAAGTGACGACCTAATAAGCTTTAAATGCAATAACTACCTCGTCCCTCAAAGAACCTAGCCCTGTACTACTCGCATATCTAATCTAATCTCTCCTACACATTCCATATCTCTCGGGTCATGTACCTGCGACAAGAAAACTCCCTTCCATGTCCCTGCTTAAGTCCTATTCTCCCACCTAAGTTGTTCTCAAGCCGCCATTGCTCCTCGAGCATCGACTAGTCGGACGTTCGACTTCCTCTAAATGGTGGTGATTGTGGCCTCCTCCGGACATGTCCAAACCACCTCAACCTTCCTTCCTTCATCTTTGAGATTATAGTTTCGACTTCAAGCTTTGCTCCAAAAACTCTGTGCGAAATCATGTCAAACATGGTTTTACCACAACTCTACCTTAGCATTCTCAATTCCGCCACTTCTACCCTATTTGCTTGAGCTTCCGTGATCGGCCAAAAACTTTGATGTATACAACATAGCTTGTCTAATTACCACCCTATAAAAATTTCCCTTTAACTTAATTGGGATTTTCTTATCACATAGTACACATAGCGCCGCCTTCCATTCCACCCAACCTGCTTTAACACGACGGGTTACATCATTGTCTATCCTTCTTGATTTGTGTATCACCGAATCCCCAAATATCTAAAAGTCTCTTTTGGTTGAAGGATCTGGTCGCTGATACAAATTTCTATTTTTTTCGTTGTGGACGATCTCGTTTACCGAAATCACATCTTAGGTATTCTGTATTCTCTCTGCTTACTTGAAGGCCATTGTCTTCTAGTGCCTCCCTCTAGTGCTCAAGTATGTTGCTTAACCTTTCCGCCGATTTTGCAACCAACACGATATCGTCTGCAACTAACACGATATTGTTTAACCTTTTCGCCGATTTTGTATCCCCGTGGTCGCTATAAAGAATCAAGGCGTAGAGATATGAGCTAATGGTTGATCCATGGTAAAGTCCTACTTATATAGGGAAAAACTATGTGGTTCCCACCGTAGTCTGTACACGGGTTTTCGCCCCCTCATACATACCCCTAATTACTCTTAAGTATCTCTTTGGTTTCTTAATTTATTAAAGTTCTTCAAATCAAATCACGTGGCACACTATCATACGTCTTTTCTAGGTCTACGCTAGCCATATGCATGTCTCTTTGTCTTTCTCTATACTTCTTCATGAGACTTCTAAGAAGGTGAATTGCCTCGGTCGAGGACCTTCTTGGCATAAAACCAAATTAATTCTCTGGAACCCTCACCTCTTTTATCTTAATAACTCTCTCCTAGAGCTTCATGGTGTGACCAAGAAGCTCAACACCCCTATAGTTGCTACACACTTATGCGTCTCCCTTGTTCTTGTAAATGGGGATGACTTCACCGAGTCTCCATTCATCTGACATCTTAGCGCTTGAAAAGATATCGTTGAAGAGGAAAGTCAACCACTTTACCCCTAATCACCTAGGCTCCTCAAAGCTTCTACGTTTATTTGGTTTGGACCTATTGCTTTGTTTTTCTCATCTTCTGTAATGCAACCCTTACTGTTCCTTGGATGATTCTCGAGTAGTAGCATTCGAATTTCAGATGTTAGATAGGGTTCTCTCCTCCCCCTTTCCTTCAGGACTCATGTCGCCGAAAAGAGAGGACAAATACTATCCTCATCTTCTTCTAAAATCTTCTTCCGCCCTCCTTCATCTTTGATACATTTATATTTCCTAAATCCCTTCCTCTCTTGGGATTTAGCAAACCTGTAGATATTGTTTACCCCCTATTTGGAGTCTAATTCTTTATAATAGTATTCGTGCGCTTTGTCCTTCGCCTAAACTACTGCCTTTTTTGCTTCTCTTTTAGCTACTTTATACCTTTCTTCTCAGTGGTCATATCCACTTGATGGCCCTCACGACATAAAGAAGCTCCCTGAACCTAATTTGTCTCATTGTGACGTTTGTTTTCCGAACCACCACGATTCCCTGCGGGTCAATTGGGTTATCACTGACCCGTTAGCCAACTAGGGAATCCTTTGATGCGTCTTTAATGACGCAGGGTGTTCCACATCGAATCTGTTTCACTAACAGTCAAGTTCTCCACCCGATCAAAAAGTCCCTCTAAGACTCTCGCTCTAAAAGACTGTACCACATCACCGTTCATGTTCTTCCACAAAATTCTTGGCATCCCCGTCGCCTCTCTCATGTTTCGTTGTCCCTCAAAAAGTGCATCCAAGGCTACAAATCTGTGTTGAGATGAGCATGCCTCCCCTGGAAAGACCTTGCATTCTTTAAAGTCTTCTCATAAGGTTTTCTTTGCGCACGAGCAGATATACAATCTCGGTGCTGTGACCCCCACTTTGAGGTAATTAAGTGAGCGTGTATGTTCTTTAAGAAAGAGTCCGCTACAACCAAGTGAACTATGTCGATGACATTAATTAACATCAAACAATGGTGTTAGAAATGACACCGCAATTCTCATCACTTCCCTTAACAATTCCCGGTAACAAACCAAACGACATCAACACTATCTAAAACATGTCAAACACATGAAAACCATTTTTTACAACTTATTTTTGTAACTGTTAATTATCTGATCACTTTAATAATGCGACACGAAACACCCTTTAAGCTATATATGAAGTATGATCATGATTTAGTTGTGGATTTTCTCTCTTGTCAATTGATGTTCACTCTTATTCTTCCTAATCCATACTCATTACTTTCTCATTTACAAATCTGTGTCAAAAAATGCCTCTTAAGACCTAAGCTATTGAAGAATTCCTATCATCATTTACGTGGAACTTAAGTTGCTTATAACGTGCAAGGAAGTATTGGCACGTTACATGGCGAATTTGCACCTTTGGCGCCGTTGTACTCGTTATATTGCTTCGGGTTGGCGTGTTATAAGCGCATCGCCATCCCAATGGCGACCATTTTGACTTTTTTCTTTTCTTTTTTGTGAGTGAGGGAGTTTTTTTGATGGTTTGTTATATAAATGTTATAGGGTAAAAAATGACATAGCGGCGCCTATAACACACCTATTATGCAATCATGCAGACGGTCCGATGCATCTGTATGTGTTCTTGACACGGACTTACAAGCCTAGAATGAGTTGTCAGTATAATGTACTATTGACTGTAACAAGTGGTTATAGATCAAAATCTAATTCCGTTATCATAATAAACACTAATCAATGTTAATGCGCATATTGTGAATGACACATTTCCCTCCTATAGAATATAGTAGTACCACTCTAGGAACTTATAAATTTTGTAGAGATGGTTGTTGTGGTGGGCTTGTTATCCAGTGGCAACAGGT
Organism: Tanacetum coccineum; assembly: GCA_026074375.1. NCBI lineage: Eukaryota > Viridiplantae > Streptophyta > Magnoliopsida > Asterales > Asteraceae > Tanacetum > Tanacetum coccineum. The sequence goes on from BQNB010029800.1 coordinate 41,444, forward strand.
ATGTAATCATTCTCAAATGACAATAATTAAACACACATTGCAATTTGCAACTTTATCATAAATCAATAAACATTAATGCTCGTTAAAGTTCGTAATTGCATGATTGTAGGACCAAACCACAACGAATTTGCATGTGATAAACTATCCATATCAATACTATTTAAAAAGCATGCATTATACATCTATTCAATTTATCAAGTTTACGTGTCGATTTAAAACCAAGGTTGGACGTTTTTCGTATAGTCGTGAAGGTTCGGTATGCCCATGTAGTTTACTCCATAACATATTTCACGTCCATTATTACAAAATATGATGATTGATTTTAGTCCTATGTGTCCATGTTTGTTACTCCATAACATATTTCATGTCCATTATTACAAAAATGATTAACTGTAAAGTAATTATCTTATTTTATGTATTCTTTCTTATACTAAAAAGTGTTGTAACTTTCAGTCTCCCAACATAAAAACTTTTTTCGAAAGTCCACCTTTATGTATCGTCAAGTTGGTACTTGGTTGGACTATCATAATCATCATCTATCACTTTTATAAAATGGGACCAGTCCAAACCAACCATTTACATATTTTCAATACATTCATACCATGCATCTTCTAATATTTTCAACGAAAGTTCAATATTAAATCTTCAGAAATATAATCGAAATATCAAAATATCACCTTTAGCACGTTTATAATCATGGTTATAGAGTACAATGTACTATATTATCGGTTGTATTCTTTGTGCTATGTATTAGCTGATATGATGTAGAGGTGCGTTTGCCCCTTTGCAGGCTTAGGTCCATGTAGGGTTGTGAGGATTAGAGTTGTGGTTGCTTATCTAATAAGCTACATGTTTAGTATAAATACACTTGTAATTTTTTTATGTAATCACACACACCACAAATTAAGCCAAGTAGACATGGAGATAAATGATCCAAAAATTGAAAGGATAATCACAAAAATACCCATTTTTTCAACCCCATTTCATAAAATACCCAATTATTTTCTCAAAAAGCTAAAATACCCATAAAAATCGCAATTTTTGACAATTTTGCGAAGTTGAAAAAAAAATCTAAAATTTTAGATTTTTTTAGGAAATATCGCAAATTTGCGATATTTCCTTAAAAAATCTAAAATTTTAGATTTTTTTTCAATTTCGAAAATTTGCGATATTTTTCAAAAATATCTAAAATTTTCGATTTTTTCTTAAAAATCTAAAATTTTCGATTTTTTTCAATTTCGAAAATTTACGATATTTTTCACGTAAGTTTATCAAAAACAACAATATTTACACTTTTATATGTATAAACTTACGTGAAAAATATCGTAAATTTTCGAAATTGAAAAAAATCGAAAATTTTAGATTTTTAAGAAAAAATCGAAAATTTTAGATATTTTTGAAAAATATCGTAAATTTGGTGTTCTAACTTCTAAGTATCAATTATTTGTGAAATAGGGTTGAAAAAATAGATATTTTTGTGATTATCCCAAAATTGAAATGTAACTAGTCAAATTAGTAAGCCAAGTATACACATGGACATAAATGTACCATCCAAATTAGCCAACACATGCTATAGATTTAAATCTATCATGTATCATACCCTTATTCTTAGGATTAACACCATAAAATAATATTATAGTCTCTGTAAGGGTTTCAACAAGTCGATCTTATAACGAGCTACTCGAGCTCGAGTCAAGCTTGAAAAACTTTACGTCGTATCCAGTTTTAGACAGTGCAGTTTGTATTCATACAGAGAGCAATACATTGTAAACTTTCAATTGCAAATCTCCAGTTTAAGGTAAAGGTAATATAATGCAAAAATAAATTAATGCAGAAATCATTACAAGTTGACTAAAGCTATATTAATATTGCGTAAAGTGCATTACATGTGAATTCAATGTTTGTTAAAAATATATACATTGCCTAAAATAAAATATGTTATCAATCATGCACGTTTTACCCTTTCTTAGAATACAAGGTCGCTCATATATATATGTTGATGGAAACAACTTTATACTAACTATTATCAATATCAAAAGTCAACATAGGGTCATCAAAATTTGTATTCTCGAATAATGACAAGAGATTGAAGTAGGATGAAAACAAACATATTTATTATCACAAATAATTGATACTTAGAAGTTAGAACACCAAACACGAACATAAAAAAACAAAGGAATGAGTGACAGTGACGAGAGGGTGTTAATCGGGTTGACCCGGTCGGGTTCGGGTCAATTTGGGTCGGGTCAAGTTGGGTTGAGGGTAAAAATTCCATACGAACCCGAACCTATTTGAACTCGGGTTACTCGCATCGGGTCAATTCGGGTCGGGTCAACCTGAATTTGAGTAAAATAACAAAAAAATCTCTTTTTTTACTCTTTTAAAAATAAAAATTCTTTATTAGGTCTATCGAGTTGACCCGAACCCGAGTTAGCCAAAACATTTCAACCCCATACCTGATGCTATTTAGAACTTGGGTTAGTCGGGTTGACCCGAATAAGATTTTTTTGACCCGAATGACCCGACCCGAATAGGCTTATTCGGGTTAGGTTCGGATCGAGTCGGCTTTTTTGACACCACTAGTGACGACCCTAAAAAAGAAAGCAATGTTACACCTTCCTATAAGATTTCAAAAATCCTTCTGAAAGTTACTTCACGAAATAGAACTAAAAGATATATATGTCTAAAAGAATATGTCACTTGGGAACAAACTATTCAGTGAAACAAAGAGTATATGGGGGACATATCCTTGTAGTACTATGTATGACACAATGTTCGCCTGTTTTGCCATAAAAGTATACATTCATGGGTGTCCATCAATCACAATACAATCAAACTCTATAACTTTACATCAACTTTCAACAACCTATCTAGCTAAACACACTATTTTTTCATACCAATTGCAACTTATTTTTATACTTCCAAATATACATAAGTATATATTATTTGTTCTGCAAAGTAGAAACTTTGGTAAAAAATGCATGTATGTATATCACATGAAAACTGAAATAAAATTATGTGAGCTATACCGATAAATTTAGTAATATGGAATCTGGTTGAAGACATTGTTAAAGACGATTGTGCAAAGCACCATAATCTATCTCACAAGTATATGTTGTCTAGCCAAGATGACGAGCCATGAAGTTGTGGTGGTTCTAGATCTTCATGGTCAAGTCCAAAACATATGTCTTTATTGGGTTCATCGGATAGTGGTTCACCATTAAGTTGGGATGCTACAAGACGGTCTAGATCAGCCCAATTGTCTACATGTTCAGTTTCCGTCGTTAACAATCGAGTCATGGCGTTATGGTTAAAGTTTGGGTCTTGATTGAAGGTAGATGTGTTGTAGTGATCGGACGTGGTCATGTTTGGAGCATCGTCAAGCCTTGGAAGTTGGAGAAATCTGTTGTTGATTGGGTTCATAAATTGTTGCATTGGGTTATAATCTTTCATGGTGGTTATATTGGCGAGGGAATCGGTTTCTTGCTTGCAAGTATTGATGTACTCAAGGAATTGATCATGAACGCTTCCATTTTTGTCTAAAGAATGCATTTGAGCATTTATATCAATGGAAGGCGCAGTTGATGACCTTTGGGGGCTTTCGACTGCTTTATGGTAGTTTTTCTTCTTGAACACACGACATACGACCCACCCCTCTTCTTGAGTCGAATCACACAAGTTAGAACCCTGAAATCGACTAAAAGTTCATTGCTTTTCTTTTCAAAAAGTGATTGAGAAAGGGAAAAACCAAAAAACAAAGTAACTAGTACGAAATAACTTACATGACCATAATCCTGGGTGATAATTGTGTTATCATCGAGTCTATATTCATGCATAATCCAATCAGACTTTTGGCCATGGGGTGCTCGTCCTTTGTAGAACACGAGTGTCTTCCTCATACCAATTCTTCTATGGCTGCTATGAATAACCTTATCCCGTCCCGTGGCTTTCCAGAAACCAGCAGCAGTTGCACGATTAGTACGTGTGCCAGTCGGATATTTCTTGTCTTTGTGACTAAAGAAATACCAATCATTTTGCGGGGTTGATCCAATTCTGCATTTCTCTATAAAACCACAATACGAATAAACACACAAAAAACACTACTATTAACTTTTCACACGTAACAAATGAATATTTACCCTGGATATCCCATGGTTCAAGCTTGTTAAGATCAATGTCACGAATAACATCTAGATCGATCTTTTCACACGCAACCTTCTTCCTTAAATAGTAATGAAGAAGCTCTTCTTCTGTAGGGTGGAATCGGAACCCCGGTGGTACCTTAGAATGACCGTTTACGTTCATCGACAGACTCATCTCTTCTTTCGACATATTGTAGCAAGAAAGAGAGAATGCTAAGTTAATAACACAAAGAAACAAGGACAATATGACAATTTATATAAATGCATGTATCATATATGTGTAGATATAAGTTAATGTATACAAAATACACTTTTCAGTACCTTAATGTAGTTAGAAAAAGAAAAAAAACATGAAAATGGAATAGAAGGTTCATAATGACGCACCAGACTTTTGGAAATTGGTGGCAATTAAGCTTTTGATTTGTGGTGGCTCCTTGGGTTAAGAAAAAACAACTAACCACCAACACTAATCAAACACAAGGATATGTAAATGGGTCCATGTTAGAAAGTAAGTAACTAGTGGTGAGAGTAAGGTCCATGGAACTGTGAGCTACCATCTTTAAAACGACACTGGACCATAATAATTAGTATTTTTGCTGTATCAGATCACATTCAAAACCATTGTTACTTTTAAAGAATCTCACATTTTACTCGTGCAATACGTAGGTACGTAACGTGTAGTCGTATATACATGAAATGATTGGATATTGTATGTAATCGATACCGACATTGTCGTGCGATGAATGAGTTTGTATCGGTGCACAAAGCTTGAATTTCGTTGGGTTTGGTGGTAATCAGAACTAGCTACTATTTGAACTTGAGTTATTTTTATCTTTTTGTACTAGTGCAACGTACCTATCATTTCATAAAAGAGTATAACATACACAATATGCAGGAATGGGGTATAGAGAGGGAGAAGGAGATATAAAATAACGATGTTAAAGGAGATAATGCATTAGTAATAATAAGGGAGGATTTTTTTATCCATACATTCTAAAATATGTGTCATGACAATTATACCCTCACATCACTTTACCTTTTTTTTCACCCATTACTTCTATGTGAGGATATAAATGTCATGACACATATTTTAGAGTGTATGGATCAAAAAATAGAGTGTGCAAATCACCTCTGGTGTGAGGGTATAACTCACATATTTTAGAGTGTATGGATCAAAAAATAGAGTGTGCAAATCACCTCCCTAATAATAAGTAAGAGTTGAAATGTGTCGAGTTACTCGTGAAAAGTTTATAATTGGAACGGTAAAAAGCTCAAATCAGGCGCGACTAAAAAAGGTCGATCCCGAGCTCGAGCCTAAATTCGAACTCATTCGATAATCGAGCCCAAGTCCGAGCCAACATTCGAGCTCATTTGATAACCGAGCCCAAGCCTGAGCTTTATATACAAAGTTCGACTAGGCTCGTGAGCCTAAACGAGCTATAGTAAACGAGCTCTAGATAAACTAGCTCGACAATTAAGCTCAAAAAGCAAAGCATTATTTTTCATAAGTGCATCACAAACGAGGATCTCCGTTATGTTTTAACGATGATAAATAAATGTTCGCAAAACGTAAAATAACAAACGATAGCTAAAATACGGAAAAACGGATTTGGAAACGAGGCGCCTGGCACACCCGTCAGCGCGTGGCCAGCGCACCACTCGTGAATTTTGTTTTTACAGATTTTGCAATGTCGGCTTTTCTCTTACCCGACACATGTGAAAACTTCAATAAAGGTATGTATGTGATATTTGAGCATTTGAGAACACTCCAAATGAGGTTTAGACTTGTAGATGAGCAAGAACGAATCCTTCCGTTTTTTTAACAAAACGCCAACTCAATTTTTTTTATCAAACGCCTCTAGCCAAAGCCGAAACTTCTTTCTAAACCTATTATGAACATACTTTCAACATATCATCAAACAAAAGTATTCATTTGACCTTAATCTAGATTTACGTTGATCCTAATCACGTAACGGGTATTACTCCCTTATTGGTCAAAGTAAGTCAAATGTCACTTTGCGTAAACGCATCCTTTCCCATTATGGGATATGCTTTACTTGAGATGCAAAACTCCTTAGCTTGTTTGCATTAAGATGATTCGTGATCAAATTCATTTTTGATTATCATGGATTAAGTCTAAGTGACTAATTAAGTTTGTGATATTTAAAGGTTAATCATACTTTGAGTTTTTCTCACCTCTGTACTTATAAATGATTTACAAACTCACACACGTATAACTCACATGTCCTCCTACACATGCAAGATGTTTTTAAAACTCCCACGTTCCTACATACAACACTTCCATACCATGATTCCTACAACACATTCTTCCTAATCATTTGTTTAACCCTTCTTACCCCAATAAATGATAAACCTTCTTTCTACACAATCCCACAAACATTCTATACACTTCCCCAAATCATTCCATAATCATGTTTGCCCGCTCTTTTCTCTCTTATTGCCAATATGATTATCAACCCAAACCAATCCTTTGATTTCTTACTTACCATCTTCATCTTCATACTTCTTCTTCACAAACCTTCACAAGCCTAAACCAACCTCACTTAAACATTCCTCAATCTTATCTTCATTGAGACAACTCACATTCTCTTACACCTTGTACCTCATTGTATGTGTTGTCCCTCAACATTCCAACATAGGCTCATATATATCACATCAAATATTCTCCACCACATATCTCCTATTCATCATCTTCCCCACATAATCAAATTTGAATTTTACATACACACACTCATACCTTATCCTCTCCTCACTCACATACTCCCTCAAGTGAAATTCAAGTTACACACACACACACTCTTCTATCCCAACCCTTGATCATACCATCTCACCAATCCAAATTACCTCATCACCCTCTCATCCCAACCATTCATTTCGAATGTAATCTTAGGCTCCTTTCCATCACATCAACATCACATTCATGCCAAATCACATACAACTCATTCTTATCTTGTCTTTTATTTCACAGAGTTGAAATTCAAATTTCAAATTCTCTCCCATAACATCCACCATTCCTCTCCAAGTTTAGCATATTCTTGGAATATTCCTTTGTACCCTAACCAACTTATCAAACCTTGGTTAGTTTCTAACTAGACCAATTACCTTGGAGGAATACCAAAAATACCCTTGTCTGATAGTTCTTTTCTATCTTTTCGATATCGAACAAACGACCCCTAAATCTCTTTTAAACACTTCATAAACGCTTTTATCAAATGGACATTTGAGTTGGTTGACCTTGAGTGTAAGAATGATTGAATGGTCATAGCGTGAAGTACAATTGGGGTTTTAACAAGTACGGGTATTTAAAACGCCAAAACCTCAAAGTAGACAAATCGGCAATCTGGCGCGCTGGCCATTCGCTGATGCGTGGGCAGCGTGCCAGATTGTTTTTACAGTTTTGGGATTCTTGGCCTGTAAATACCCATACTTGGCCTTTGTATTCCTCACCTCTTGCAAAAATTCTTTCCTCTCTTTTGTCTTCTCATATCCTCCAAGTTTAACATCAAAGTGTTCTAATTTTCTTATATTATCATTCTATTGAAGTGAACACATCTCCGTAAGAGAGCCACACAAGTACCTAATCCATACTTGTGTGTTTAGTCGAGGGTCTTCTTTCTAATACCCTTTCAATTAGAATCGTGTCTCTAGGATAGGATAGAGATTGATTCTTAATCAAACTATCTTTAATTTGGTTGTAAAGGAAAGTCTTGCATCCGAGAGATCAAGCCTAGATCATTGAGGATCTAGTTGTGGTTTTGGTTAAACTTCCAAGGGGACATTCTTAGAGATCTTAGATTAAGTCGAATCACGGGTACTTAGGGGTGGATTTCGAGGGCGGAATACCGTAGGTAGTAACTCTTCTTTGTGAGCGCCGATCTTTGTGCATATCAGTGGAGTAAAATTGTAATACGGTTTATAGTTCACCATTAGGATTATACTAGGAATAGTATAGGTGTCGTGGATTCACAACTGGACGTACGGAAGGGCTAAAATCCCCTTCTCGAACCAGTATATATCGTGGTCTCTCTCTCTCTATCTCCATCTATTTATTGTTTTTTTGCTAAGTATATCATCACACCACTCGATTCTTTCGAGACTTGAAGTTTTATAAACTTCGAAGAAGTCAAGAAAACCGTATTCACCTCTCTCTACACTTCTACAACATATAAATTTTTATTATACATATTTATAAATAATATTATGACTAACGTGAATATTGGTATAATAATTAAATATTTGTTAGAAAGACAAATTAAACCCTATTTCTCCTGAATGTTATGTATAAGTTCTTTGCTCTTGTGCTCATTGCGTATGTTCATGAATTTATTTATGTATTTTGCTATCGAATTAAATGTTTATGTATAAATTCAAGCTTTCGAGCCGAGCTCGAGCTTTACTCGAGCCGAGCTCAAGCCTAGATGATTAAAGCTCGTCAAGAGTACCACAACCCACACGAAAACAAAGAGAATCAACACTGCTCGCGTGCTAATGGTTAGAGGAGCCTACTATCTTAGCCCAAATACCAATTGATTTACAACCAATTTAATCAAAACCACCCTTAGAACCATGTAAAGATTTAACAACTTTAACCAAAAAAAACGTTCAGATTAGAATGCGTTCTCCAACGTCATTTTTGGAGAAGAGAAAGGTTGAAGGATTTTCAGCTTCCGATGCCTAAACCACCTTTGTTTTACGAAGCTAGCACATTGGAACATTTTCCCCAGAAAAGCTTTCTCAATTCTTGAGAACCACCTCAAAAGAAAGAGGCACAAATTATCTCTATGGATTTCAAAACAAGATCAAGAGCTTTGAGAATCGAGAGATAGTAAATCTCGAGGCTTCCAGGAACAACCTTAATTAACGTTAGACGCCCACCAATAGAAAGAAGGTTAGATTTCCAGTTTGATAGTCTCTAATGGTACATATCAACGAGGACCTTCCAATTGGATGTGAGATTCATGTTTGGAGAAATCTGATAGAGAAAAAAAACACATAAAAATATATGTGTTAAATTTATGAAAACAAAAACTTGAAAAAATGAGATAATTAATAAAACTTTAATGGTTTAATTTTAAATAAATTATATGGAGTTAATGGGCCGTTTGGTTTGTTGTTAGGAATCACAATGGGTATCGGATTTGGTATGAGGTAAAATGACAATGAATATGAAAAAGTGTATGATTACGATTGTTTATGTTTGGATGACAAAATATGGTATGAAAAAAGTGTATAAATATTTGAATTTTGTAGTGGAAAAGAGATGAGCCCACAGAATGAATTTCATAGACATCAAATTGGTGGGTAATGAATCTATGACTATGATATACTCATTTCATTCATGGGCCCACTAAACAAACATCTTTAATCACTATGAAACCCATAACCCCATTCTCATATACCCATACCAAACACACCTAAGTTATTTGGAAATATCTTTCACGAACCTAATACTCCAATTGATTTGGTCATGTTAATTATCATCAAAAATCTATTTATTATGCAAATCGTGTTTCTCGTAGAAGCATCAAGCATATCTTAAAGTGTGTGGTTGCAACATAAATTCTTTTTTTTTTGGAACGGCGATTTTATTAGAAACAAAAACTAGCAAGGAGCTAGATTACAAAACAATAATATAGGGGTTTTTGAGCCATTCGTTCCATCCGAACGAGGCTTTAGATCTATACTTACACCAATAAAAAGAACTAGTAATGACATTACCAATAAGCATCGACTTCGAAGGTTTTCTCTCGTCAAATAGAAGCTTGTTTCGATAGATCCAAACGTACCACTGGTATGTGCTTAAATACACATACCTTTTACCTTTAAAAACGAGCTGAAATAACCAAAAACGGACTTAAAATGC